>PVKB01000236.1:0-131566 GCA_004027205.1 Ctenodactylus gundi
TCCTGAACTCACTCACTACAAGCTGGCCTTGGACTCATAGCAATCCTCCTGCCTCAGCCTCCCGAGTGCTGGCATAAGAAGCGTGCGCCACCACGCTCGTTTTATGTGGTGCTATGGATTCGAGTTCAGATACTTAGCACTTGACATAATTTAAAGCCTCCTCTCAGCCCTGAGAACGCCCCGAAACCTCCCTGCGCTCGATTTAGAGCCTCCAAGCACCCTGCGCTCGATTTACAGCCTCCCAGGACAGCACAGCCCTCGCGGGTCTGAAAACTACATTTCCCACAGGCAACTGCGGTCCTGGTACTCTGGCGTGGACTACATTTCCCACAAGCTCTTGAGAGAACCTTTCCTTCTGGCTCTGCTTCCGACATTTCTCCCCGGGCTGCGCAGGGTATTTGGTCTCCCCCGGGGACGAAGGTGGCGTGAGTCGCGGAGGGAAGGTTCCGCGGGCCGCGCGGCCCCACGTGGCGGTGAGAGCCGGTCGCAGGGGCGCGCCTGCGGAGCGGGGCCGCCGAGGAGGGCGGCGGCGGCGGCATCTTCGGGGCGCGGCGGGGCGCCGTGTCACACCGACTGCGCGTGTGTCTTCTATGACGCGGACGGGGGGAGCGCGCGTGCGTGCGCTCTCGTTGACTCGGCCGTGCGGGTGCCATCCTGTGATCGCGCCCGCAGGTGCTCCAGCGGCTGCTTATGTCCCCTCGGCCAGTGCCACAGAGCAGTGGCCCTGAGTAGGAAATAGCCCTAGATGAACGTTTCCAGCGAGAAGAAACATCCAAGGGCAAGTTCAGAGTAGGAGTCGCTCCTGAGACAAACATGGATTCTGCTGAAGAAAAACTTGTTTGACGATTGCTGGAGCGTGTGAAGGAAGTGTTCACTCGGGGCGCCGGGATGCGTACGTGGACCATCGCTGTGAAGAAGGGCAAGAGGGTCAACTCGGGATGCAGCGGAGACCAGGGGAGTTTATAGCCGAGGAGACACGCGGGGCGCCAGGCGTCGTTGAATGGAAAGGGACTGAGAGAAAACATGAGGCTGAAGGAGACGGTGCCTGAGCTAGCCTGAAGCCAGAGTGATCAGGCTGACTCGTGAGATGGTGGGGAACGAGGAAACCATGAGATGTGGGGGTGAAGGGCTCTTGCCAAAGTGACTCAGCAGAATTCTTACTTGTTGAAACAAGGAATACATGAGCTTGGAGAACGTTAAGGAGCCTAAATTATGTTTGGCCAAGCAGAGCGTCGTTGTCAGTTCCAAGAGTAAAAAGATTCTTACCTAGAAGGAGTATTTCTCCTGAGGTTTGTTTTTTTAAGACAGGGCTCACTCTGTAGCCCAAGCTGGTCCTGAACTCACTGGTGTAGCCCAACCCGGCCCTGGACTCAGGACAGTAGGCCCTCCTCAGCCTCCTGAGTGCTAGGATTACAATGATGCACCACCACACCCAGCTTTATGCAGTGCTGGGGAATCGAACTCAGGGCTTGTGCTTGCAAGGGAAATGCTTTAACCTGTGCCATTCTTCCAGCCCCCTCTTCTGAGAGTTTCCTGAGTTTGATTTACATGTTTAAGAAGCCATATTTCTGAGCTCTTGACCCCAAAATCCTGAAGTAAACATCGATTACAGATTCCTTCCAACATAGTTCCTTTTGCCTATATGATATTCTAATAAATGTTGTCTTGGAAGGGGTAACATAAGCCCTCACTGGCTTGAGGTGATTCTGGATTATTCCACTTTAATTTCTACAGCTCAGAAGCCACAGGAATCAGAAATTAGTTGTGGTGCATCATTGCAAGTTAACCAGAATGTGTTAGTGGTCCTATGTCTCTGTTTAAGGGCACATGAGGTACCACAAGTCCCCTGAAACCTAATAGAGAATTACTTTATATATTTTAGATGGTATTTTTTTCAATGTGTGTAATTCAAATTATTTAGACTTGGGCTTTAGATGTGTAATAAGGAATTGTTATACCTTGAGGGAGGATTGTTTTACCCTGGTTTTGTAGAAAACTAAAGATCAAAATTGTAGAAATGGTTAAGAATATCAAACAATATTCATAGGATTGGGCATTATGCAGATTTAAACTACATTTAAGGGCTTTGACATTAAAAGGAAAAATGGCTATGATTTAATGTTAAATAGTATTCATAATTATGGATTACTCTCAACATTTTAAAATGTGCATACAGCTGATTTTTTAAAACAGAATTTTGCAAAATATTTTACAAACATTGTATCCAGAATGATCATTTAATAATGCGGCCACATTTATTGAGCTTCTAATGTATACTCCAAATCATCCAGCCTTTTTTCACACCTATTTCTATTATTTTATTTATTTACTTATTAAGACAGAGTGAGGTCCAGGCTGATCCTGAACTCATTATGTAGCCGAGGCTGGCCTCAAATTCTAGCAATCCTCCTGTCTCATTCTTATAGGCGTGTGCCACCACACCCAGTTTATGTTGTGCTAGGGAATTGAACTCAGGACCCTGAGCTCACTAGGCAAGTGCTTTAACCACTGAGCTATTCCTCCAGTCCACATGTATTTCTATTAAATATACAAAAGCCATTTCCCTTTACTTTAGGGGAAGTATCTTTATAGTAAAATATTTCAGTTGTGTAGAAGCAGCAGAGCCAAAGGATATTCAAGAATACTGTTTCAGTCATACTGGTTTTTTTTATGCCAATTGTAGGATTTACACTTTATGACAAATATTTACCGTTTCCAGTAATGATTTTTTTAATTGGTACAGGCCTTTCTTTTCTGTTCATTCATTTATTTTCTACAGGTGTTTTGTGTGCCAAAACACCTAGCCTGTGTGGTACTGGGGAATAGAATCCAAGGCCCTGCACACAAGCACATACGCTGCTTAATATGTATATTTCCAAGGTTACTTCAGGGAAAAGATTATGAACAATAATTCTCAGATGTCTTTCAAGTTGAATAATATGTCCAGAGACAAAATAAGAACAATAAGCATTGTAGTAATAAATATTGCAATATTTATAAATACATAAATGCTCATATCTTGCAGAAGAATAAGATTATCAGACTTGTTAATATTATTAATTTAGCACTTGGCTAAATTCTGTTCTTTGAGCATGTTTTTCATGAACAGGGTTTTACATGTTCTGTGTATAAGTTCAGGAGTAAGAAAATGGACTCATTTCTTGTCTGATAATATTTTTCTCACTAATGATTATTTAAAAGATTTGCGTTTTCTCAAAAGTAAGCTTTGAAATTTGTTAAATCAGCTTAACAATAATCCACAACTTTTGGACCAACTAAAGCTTGAAATTTGTTAAATTAGTGGTATAAAGAAGAAGCTTAAGAAGTACAAACTTCACTATAAGAAAAACAGAAAGCGGTGGTAGTAAGTTCCTTTTATATATTCTGAGTTAGTGGGCATTGCACTATTTCTCATCCTCAAAGATGATACATTATTAGGTCTCATGACATTCGCTTAGCACTTCTTACATAATCTTCAAAATAGGCATATGCATTAAGCGATATTCATGCCTGCTTTACTTATGTGGAAACTTATTTCCTGAGAGTCAAAAGAGAGGATAAGTTCTTTTCATATAGATACCACTTACTAATTTGTGCCTGTTTAATAATCTGTATTCTTTACCGAATAACTTAATCCCTTTTCCATTGATTACCTGAATTGACATCTGTCGTAACAATGGTATAGTATGTCACCATCTAGTAGACAGTAGTTTTTCTCAATTTACATTTAATGACTACTTTTTATTCTACTACAGTGATAATCTGTCATACTTATAATCTGTAAACTTTGGTAGACTCACAATAGTGAACACTCCCAGTCCACTTCCAGTATCAGCACTACACAATTTCAAGACCACAAGAGGTGTTCTTGTATGGATGTTGTGGTTGCTTTCAACCTGAAATATGGAAAGGAAATAGGTTGATATGCTTTGAGCAGAAACCAGTTATTAAGTCCTCATCTGCCTCAGCAAATTGGTGCATTGATCAGAGCATTTCATGCTGAAGTGTTTGAGTCTAGCTTTGATGTAAATATGGTCCTACGTGATGACTCTTGTAGCTGAGATTCCTGGGAATTTAGGGAAGGAAGTAGGTTAATCCAGAGCCAGTTTGGAATCTGGAGCCAATGAATAGAATAGTAATATTGGCTTGAGTTCTGGGGAGCACACTAAAGCACAGCTGGTCTCAAGAGCTTTCTTTTCTCTCAAATCTACTGATAGGTCTCTGGATCTCTAATTTTCTGGTACAGGAACTCTGAGAGTTGATGTGCTGTTGAAGGTCTAGGATCATGGCCTGTGTAAGTTCATGTTTTTTCCTTATTGATATGTGTGTGTGATTCTCACGTCACATAAGGATCTTCAGTATCTTCCCCAAAGTTGCCTTTCATGTGAGAATCCTCAAGTAACCTTCTCTATAGTTCTTGTTCTTTCTATAAAAGTGTGTCCCACACCGTCCAGTGTTCTCCCTATGTGACCTGCCACAAATTAACTAGTGTCATGTCATTTTTCTTATTTTATAGTGATGAAGATTGAGCTCAGAGCAGAAGCAGTTATATAATAGTTCAATTTAATAAGGAAATACTATTATTTTGTTATATGGGTTAGGTATTTAAAAGCTATTTTAGACCATGTAGCAAACATTTGACCACTGAGCTACACCTCCACCTCTCATGTCATAATTTTTATCAAATTATTCAACATTGTGTAGATAACTTTTTCTGTGATGAACAGTGATAGAGAATAAAGGAATCAAGTTCCTTAAAGGAACAAAATTCACACTCCATTGTCAGTTTTCTTACTTGATGAGACAGAGACAGTGATTCCACTTGACTATCTATGGGTTTGCTATTTCAGGGACCAATTTTATTCAAGGATGTGGTCATAGACTTCTCTCAGCAAGAGTGGGATTATCTCAACCCTGACCAGAAGAACTTGTACCGGGATGTGATGATGGAAAACTATGGTAACTTGGTCTCAGTAGGTATGTTTACCTGCTTCAGATAATTTACAATATATCCCATAGCTGTGTTCTCCAAACCCCAGGCCTCACACCAGTGCCAGTCTGTGGCCTTGGATACACTTTGGGTAGGTTCTAATGTCACTGATCTGACAGGAGGTGGAGCTTGCTTCTGCTTCGGTCCCTCTCTACTCTCTCCTTCAATGCTATCCTCCAACAATCTAGTGCACAGCAGGTGCCTCCCTGTGCTCCACCTTGGGAGAATGCTTTTCAACTAAACCATTTCCTGGTGTCAAAAGGTTAGGGGTACCTGCTCTATTGACCTATGCTTTTTCCATTGTAATTCTTAGGGCTGCCTTTTAAAAAAACTAGTTAAATTTCTTTTTTCTGTTTCTATTGAAGTGGTTTGAACTTTGTTGACTTGGAAAGGGACACTCCATTAAATACATTCTTTGTTCTCTTTCAGTGATTTTTTCATACCTCCTTGTTATTTGTGCTGCCTATAGGTCCTTAGTGTGGTTTAGTGTGCAATTCTTGACATTTATTGTAGAACCATTGTAAAAAGGATCCACTTTACCCACTTACTTGTGCTCAGAATTTCTGAAGTACTTCATTTTTTGATCCAGTTGTACAGATCAGCTTGAGAGACTGCCCTAAGTTGCAGTCACTATCCATATAGCAGCGGAGTGAATAAATGGAATGCATTTAAAACAAAGAGAGTAGCCCACTTCCTGTGACAGAGTTCATTTGATTTATGGTCCAAACTTGTAGTCCATGAATATTGCCTGTAAAGTGGAGTGAGTACTAGAGATCTCTCTTCTTATATACTCAGTAAAACAATCACAACAACATAAATAGTTAACACTTAGATTAGGATTACTATGTACTAGACATTTTTCTAATCACTTTATATCAACTGTTTAATCTTTCCAACAGCCCTAGTATTTTCTCAGTTTTACAAGTGGGAAAAAACTGAAAAACCATGGGTTTCAGGTAACTCGCCCCAGATTGTAGGCAAATGGATGGTGGCAAAATCAGAAATTGATCCTTGGCTCCAGAGTATATTTTTAACTACATTATACTTGCTCCCCTGGGGTTAGAGAACATATGACTTTAAATTATTTTTTTAAAAAGGTAAAAACAGCAATAAAAACATAGACTCTACCTAATTGCTTTGACTCTACCTAATTGCTTTCACTCATTTCTAAAAGTTTTATTTGGTATCACTATGACTTATTTATTATAATTACAATATAATTTTTGATTTTCAAAGTTTATTCCCATATTCTATGGCTCTTCTTTTCTTTGTATACAGGGCATTCCATTTCTAAGCCAAGTGTAATTACTTTATTGGAGCAAGGAAGGGAGCCCTGGATGGTTGTGAGGGAAGAAACAGGAAGAGAGTGTACAGGTAAGAAGAAACCACCCAAGAGGAAGTTGGTCAGCTCATTTGGTAATAAGCGCTCCCTTGAAATATTGACTGGAAAGCTCCTTTCTTATTGGAGAAAAGCCATGTGATATAGAGAGGAAATGCAAATCATAACATGACACAGCAGTTGGACTACATGGGAATGTAGTGTCCACTTGTGCTGTTATTCACCTCATAATTCTCTCCTGATATAATCACAAGCATTGTCTTCTAGAGTGTAGTCACTGTACCTAGATTTTTGGATTCACATACTTTTCAGATCCTTCCTTGCACATAGATTCAAATATATGACTCTGTCTTTGAAAATGCATTTATTCCTATATTTTGAAAAATATCTGATCAGTTGAGCCTGGCAGGATTCCTGGCATTATCAGTCTGGAAATACTGAATAGGACAGACAGTATTCCAGTAATCATGGAGATTAAAGTATGCTAAGAGCATCAAATGTGTGAAAACAAATAAATAGATAATGTCAAGTCATGAAGGTAGTGAGTTATACTGTGAAGGACAAGGCACATTAACATAATGTTGAGTGTTCGGCATGTAGAAAGCTGGTGGATCAGAGCAGAAGGATATCTAATAGGATACGAAGTATGTTAAGAGGGCTCAAGTTCAGGAAAATGTTCTGTACTGTTAAAAAAATAGGATTGTTTCTAAAATCTAATTAGCAGCCATTACCTGATGTAGTTTTATTGTTTTGTTGGGTCCTAGGCAAGTGCTCTACCACTGAACTATACTCCCAGCCCCAATGTAGGATTTTTTAATCATTAAATTTTTTTTAAATGGCCAGGTGTGGTGATGCAGGCTTATAATCCTACTACTCTCAGAGGCTGGGGCAGCAGGATTGCAAGTTTGAGCCCAGCCTGGACACTTAATGATACCTTGTCTCAAAATCAAAAATAAAAATGGGGTGGAGATGTAGCTCAGATCTTTGCTACTGCAAAAAAGAGAGAGGGAAAAAGAAAAAAAATTAAATGTGAACCTTTTAACTAATGTTGACATATGTAGAAATCTTGGCTAAGCAAATAGAAATTAATAGAATTATTCTCTTTTATATACTTTCATACCTTTCCTTTTTGCCTTAACAGAATGTTGTAGTTTTTTCTTATTAGAAATATTTGTTTGATACATTAAAAATTTTGTTTTGTGGTACTGGGAGTTGAACGCAGGGCCTTCAGTAAACTATATCCCCAGTTCATTTTCTAATTTAGATTTGGAGACAGAGTCTCACTAATTTCCCAGGCTGAACTCAAAATTTGTGATCTTCCTGCCCCAGCCTTCCAGAGTGCTAGGATTACAGGCCTCTGCTAGCATTACTAGGCCTGGCTTGATGCATATTTAATTTATCATTTTCATTCACTTTTGTCTTTTTTCTTCTCATACTTTCATAAACGGGATTTGACATTGTGCTTCCTTTGAGCATTTTTATCAGATTGGACTTTATCAACTTTGTGCCAGGGAATCATGGTTCTGGATAGTATTTCTAAATTTGTGATTTTTAGAGTCCCTTTTCCTGTTACTTTCTTTTTATCATTGTTAATCTTTTATTAGCATATATTTATGATAATAATAACAATGAGCTTGAGAAATCGGTGCCTTTCCATAGTGCATCTTGGTCATTTTCACTTCCCTTCCCCCCTCTCTTAATGTGTTCTAATCATCATGGCTTTGGAATTAATGGACATATATTAAACCATAATTTTATCCAGTACTATAATTAAATGTGTACAGTATTGATGTGACTTAAATTATTAAAAATTAAGATGCAGTCATCTTAATTGACAGGAAAACTATTTTAAAAATAACAAAAACATGTCCTATACAAGAAGGAAAAAGGCATGGCGCACTAAAGCAGTCTGCAGTCCCAGCCACTCTGGAAGCTAAGGCAAAAGAATCACAAGTTCAAGCCCAGCCTGGGCAACTTAGAGTGACCCTATCTCCATATAAAATAAAAAGGGCTGCAAATATAGCTTCTTGGTAGTGTGCCCTCCCTGGCTTCAATACCAGAACTGGGGAAAACAAAAGACTAAAAATATGTTTAAAGTATAGGGTGAAAGAAGATACACAATGTGAAAAACATCAAAAGTGTACTGAAGTGGTTTGAATAATGTCCTGTCAAAGAGACCTCAAATCTAAAGGTTAAAAACTTTTTATAAGCAGACCCTAACCAAACAAGATCAGGAATGACTTTCCTATTAACTGAAACAATGGACTTTAAGACAAAAACTGTTACTAAGGAGAAAGAAGGATATTTTGTAAAGAAGGATGTCTCATATTTATGGATCTGAACACGTTTTGTCATTACGATGGCAGTGCCTCCCAAACTGATGTACTGAGTCACTGCAGCCTATCAGGATTCCAGCTGGCTTTATGGTAAAAATTGACATGTGATCCTGAAATACATAGGGCAATACTAGGCACCTAGAATTGATAAAAGACTAAAATTTTAATAAACAAAGTAAGCTAATGTCTTCTGTCTTTCCCTATGGAGAGGTAACAGTCACAGGTTATATAGTTCTGATTATACAGGTGATTAAGTCTTCAAGATGCACCCTATAGAAGAATGCCTATAGGGAAGAGAGTAGATCTTTTGTTAAGTGTTCTTCTTACACAAAAATAACCACAGCATGAGAAACTTTGAAGATGATAGATTGCTTGGGTTGTGGTAATCATTTTGTGAGTATATATTTATCTCCAAATTTACCAATTATTATATATTAAATATATATAGGTTATTACATGTCAGTCATACATCAGTGAAGTGCCTCTCAAAAGAAAAAGAGAAATAATTCTAATTTCAAAACTTAGTAGAAAGCTACAATGATCAAGATTACCAGTACTGTACAAGATTGCTAAAACTATACAATATAAGATTGCCAGGCATGATAACATATACATATAATTCCAGCATTCTGGGAAGCTGAGGTAGGAGAAACACAAGTTCGGGCCCAGGCCCATCCATAGACACTTAGTGATTTAGTGAGAACCCATCTCAGAATTATAAAGAGAGAGAGAGAGAGAGAGAGAGAGAGAGAGAGAGAGAGAGCGCACGAGCTGGGACATAGCTCAGTGTGAAGGCCTTGAGTTCAATCCCTAGGACCAAAGAGAAAGGAAAAAAAGATTGCATTACTAGAATAGGCGAAGAACCACATGTTTTAAGAGGCCAGAAATAAAATATATATGGGCTTTTTGTTTTATACAAGGATGTCAGGTCAGTTCAATGGGTAGAAGAAAAATTGTTTCAGAAAGTCATTCTGGTAGAAATGAAAATTAACTTGCGAAAGAGTAAAGTTAGTGCCTTACATCACCCATATCCAAAGATAACTCAAAGGCCTAATTCTCTGAATGAAAGACACTTAGATACTATATAGTACATCTTTGATTTAATGTCAGTAGACTAGGCAGCTGTAGGCATCTTTGGACAAAATCTGTACATTGTACTTCATCAGAATAAAAAAAACTGTTGTGCTTCAAAGGAAACAAAGTTAAAGGCCATTTACACACCTGAAAGAAATAGTCACAAAACACAAGTTCAAGTATTTAGGGATATGGCATAGATGAAGAACTCTTACAGCACAACAATAAGCCCAGTGAGGTGGGATACACCTGTAATCTGAATACTCAGGCTGAGGCAAAAGGATCAGAAGTTTGAGCCCAACCTAAGCAACTTAAAACAGTGAGCCTCTGTCTCAATAAAATGAAAAATAAAAAAGCGCTGGGTATGTGGCTCAGTGGGAAGGTCCAGTGTTCAATCCCTAGTACTGAAAAATTAGACAATCCAATGAAACTTTAGATAAAGGATTTGAATAGACATTTCCCTAAAGAATATACACAGCATACAAATGAGTACATGAAAACATGCTCAACATCAAATCAAAGGGAAATACTATTGAGAATTACAAACACTGCTTTACATAGTACAAATGAAAAAGTGTTGACAAGGATCGAGAATGAGTAGAAGATCAGGTACTGGTGGGAATGCAGAATGGACACTTTGACAAGGTAATTTCCCTGAAGGACAGAGATGTGACTTGGTGGTGAAGTGCTTGCCTAGCATGCATGAGGCGTTGGGTCCCATTCCCAGCCACAAAACAACCAACCAAAAGTACCTGCCACCTTTAGGTCTTTGCCTAAACATTACTCCTTTGCTGGAGCTTTTGTAGTTAACCATTGCCTAACCTTAACCTTTCTGTAGCCTCCTTTTGGGCTTCCTTTTCTCCACTAGCACTCCTGTCCTCTGCCATGCTGTGTGGTTTGCTTTTGTCTTTCTCAGGCTGAGACGGACAGTGCTGGAAGCCAGGCATTTCCACTACTCTTCAGTCATAGGCGAGTGTCTAATTAAAAGACTTGAAATATACTTAAATGACATCTCACAAAAATTTGAATACAAGTGTTCACAGAAATACGTCTAAGCAAAAAAAAAAAAAAGGAACTAATTTATATGTCCCACTATAATCAACAGATAGAGGTTGCCAGTATGTCTTGACTTTCCATCCAAACAACCACAGGTTAACTCTGCCAACCCAGCTTAGATTTGCTGGTTTTAGAATTTATTAATAGGAATCATACAGTGTGTATTCTGTTGTGTTTTTCTTCTACTGGTGATAATTCATCTGTAGTGTTACATGTGTCAGTTTATTTTTTACTAAGAATATTCTGTTGTATGGATATCCTATAATTTATTTATTCATTTACCTGTTGAACTTTGGGTTGTTTCCCGTTTGTTACTGTAATAAACACAGCTGTTAACATTTGCATGCAAATTTTATAGATATATTTTATGGTATTATGTTTATATGGTAAATATGACTGGAATTATTGAGTATTAAATATATATTTGACTTCTTACTGGATTTCCAGTTTACCAAGTGGTTGCTCCAATTCACATTCCTGCCACCAATATGAGAGTTCACTTAAGCATATCATCTGTAACACTTGGTGTTGTCAATAATTTTAATTGTTACAGTTGACATAACAATATTGTTATAAATGTCATAGTTGGTATGTAGTAGTATCTTATTGTGGCTTTAATTTACATTTCCATGGTGAATAAGAATATTGCACTTACTTTTAGGAACTATTGGTAACTGATCATGGTTTTTTTCTATTTTTGTGTGTGTGGTAGTAAGGATTGAACCTAGGGTCTTGGCATTGAGTTATATCCTCATTCATTCATTCAATCATTTATTTTTAGATGAGGTGTCACTAATTTGCCCAAACTTAGGCTCTTTCATCCTCAGCCTCTCAGTGTGCTGTGATTACAGGCATGTACCACCATGCCTGGTTTGATCATGTATGCTTTGGAGTGTTTGTTCAAATCACATTAGTGTCTTATTTTTGAGATGTAGAACTGCTATACTTTGGATGCTAGTCCTTTTCTTACCATTACACATATTTTCCCACTGTTTAGCTTGTTCATTTGATTAACAGTATTTTACAATAAACAACCATTTCAAAAAAATTGGTGCATCTTACTTTTTCAAATTTCTCACTATTTATTCATTTTGTATTTAATCTAAGAAATGCCTACCTACCCCCAAATTGTAATAATTATTTTGCTTATATTTTTCTTGATGTCTTATGACTTTCACTTTTTGATATAGAGCTATGTCCATTTGGTCTCAAAAGCCTGCTCTTCATATATTTGATATGGAATTAGATAAATCTGAGGATAATTAAGAATATAACAATATACAGTCTTCAGATCCATGACTAAGTTTTATCTATCACCCTATTTATGCAGGTATTCTTTCTTTTAGTTTTCTGTAATAGTTGTCTTTATACCACTTCTCTTGTAAAATTTATTCCTATTCCTAAGGTTTATATATTTAAGCTATTCTAAATGAAATTTGTTTTGCTTATTGCCAATATATAACAATATAAGTAATCTTTGTGTATTAATCTTTATCTTGTGACTTTTCTTACCAAATTAATTAGTTCTTATGGCTATTTGGTAGATTGCTTAGGATTAATGTAAAAAATTGCATTATTTTCTAATAAGCACACTTTCCAGCAGATTTTTCTTTTCTTTTTCTTTTTATTACCCCATTTAATTGATATGTATTAGTGCAAGATTTAAGGTTTACAATGAAGTTGAGGATTTTGTGCACATACGTATCTTATCAAGATGACAAAGACTTTCCCATTCTCCTTTTATCACTTCCCTTACCCTCCCCTCCCTCCCTTCCCCACCCTACCCCTCTCCTTCACTTTATTTTTCATTTTAAGTTCCGTAAGAGTTGTGATCTGGGTCTCTTATATCAGAGAGACGATTCGATATTTCATCTTCTTCTGACTCACTTCACTAAGCATGATGTTCTCAAGTTTCTTCCATTTGCTTACAAAAGCCACCATGCTGTTGGACTTTATAGATGCATAGTATTTCATTGTGTATAAATACCACAGTTTGTGTATCCATTGGTCTGTTGATGGGTATTTTGGTGACTTTCATATCTTAGCTATTGTTAGTTGTGCTGCTATGAACATGGGTATACATATCTCTGTTATGTGTTGTTTTGGCCTCTTTTGGATATATTCCAAGGGGGGTGTCGCTGGATTGAAGGGGATATTTATTTCTAGTCTTTTGAGAGCTCTCCATACTGCTTTCCAGAGTGATTGTACAAATTTACGTTCCCACCAGCAGTGCAGGAGAATTCCTTTTTCCCCACAACCTTGCCAGCACTGATTACTATTTGACTTGTTTATATAGGCATTCTCTCTGGAGTGAGATGGTATCTTCATGTTGTTTTGATTTCAATCTCTCTTATGGCTAGAGATGTTGAACATCTTTTCATGTATCTGTTGGCCCTTTGTACTTCTTCATGAGTGAACTGCCTCTTCATTTCATTTGCCCACTTTTCAATAGGATTCTTTATTTTGGTTGGTTTACTTTTCTTCAGCTCCCTGTATATTCTAGTTATGAGCTTCCTATCCAGGTTGTTGGTGGTAAATATTTTTTCCCAGTCTCCAGCAGATTTTTCTCCCCAGTGCTGGGGATTGAACTGAGGATCTCAAATATATATTGCCACTGAGATGCAAATCCCCAGCCCTGGAGATATCTTATTTTTTAAGTCTCTTTTAAAGTTTTCTCTTCATTGATAGACCATCTAGATCATATGTCATTTTCCTCACTTTGTTTTACATCTTCCTTTAGTTCTTCAAGCATTTTTAAGACAATTTTGGGCAGGAGATGTAGCTTAGTGACAGCATGTATGAGGTCCTAGGTTCAATCCTCAATATTAAAAAAAAGAGAGAGGAATTAAATAAGTAATGTGTTTTAAAGACTTATTTCTAGAATGCCTACCATCTGCTGTTTGCCACGAAGATTCTGTGGTTTCTTTTCACTTCATCTGGTCAGTACTTTTCCTGTTTATTTATATACCTTGTAATTTTGTTGTTGAAAAGTGGATATTTGAGTCTAATACTGTATTACTGGAAATCATAGTCTTTCTTTTCCTTGAATTTCCTTGCTTTCTGATTTTGCTGTTACTGTTTCATTGTTGAAGGCTTTCTGTGCCAAGAATTACTCCAAATTCTGATCTTAGGGTCTTTTCAGGTCTTTCTGAAGCCCACACATAAGCTCTAGGAACATGTGCATGGCTGATTGCCTCCAGGCTGTGGATTGGATGGCTACTTTGTGGTAAATGTGACCAAAATTAACCATAACTTATCTTCATTGCCTTTTCTGAGAAGATAAAAGCCTTCAATTGTATTTCAGAGTTTGAAATGATTATATGATATAGATTCTGCAATTGTTACCTGGCTGGAAGATAGCTACCTGGTGCTGTCCACTCTACCATCTCCCTCAAATCCTGTCCTTACAACTATGTTCTAGAACATTTTATACCATCTCTAATGTATGGGATTTCTCTCTTCTTTTTAAATTATGCCATGGAAAACTTTTTCTATTCAAGGAAACAAAATGTTTTTCTTTTCTTATTTTAGATTTGGAGCCAAGTTATGAAATAATGAGCTATGGAAAGATGTGCATTTATAGAAAACACTCATCTCTTACTCTGCATCCGAGAAATCAGTACGGAGAGAAGCCTTATGAATGTAATGAATGTGAGAAGGCCTTCAGTCGTCATACACACTTTAGACTCCATCAGATGATTCATACTGGCGAGAAGCCTTAT
The DNA here is from genome assembly GCA_004027205.1 of Ctenodactylus gundi. Taxonomy (NCBI): domain Eukaryota; kingdom Metazoa; phylum Chordata; class Mammalia; order Rodentia; family Ctenodactylidae; genus Ctenodactylus; species Ctenodactylus gundi. The sequence goes on from PVKB01000236.1 coordinate 14,518, forward strand.
GAATGTAAGGAATGTGGGAAAGGCTTTAGTCGTCCTACAGACCTTAGAGTTCATCAGAGAATTCATACTGGTGAGAAACCCTATTATTGTGAAGAGTGTGGAAAAGCCTTTAGTCGTGCCTCACACCTGACTCAACATGGAAAAGTTCATACTGGTGAGAAATCTTATGTGTGTTACGAATGTGGGAAGGCTTTTAGTGAAATTGGAAGAATGAGAATACATCAAAGAATTCACACTGGTGAGAAACCTTATGAATGTAGGGAATGTGGGAAGGCCTTTAGTCAAGCCTGGAACCTTGTACAACATGCGAGAATTCATACTGGTGAAAAACCCTATGAATGTAAGGAATGCGGAAAGGCCTTTAATCAGGCCTCACACCTTATTCGGCATGGCAGAATTCATACTGGTGAGAAACCATATGAATGTAAAGAGTGTGGGAGAGCTTTTAGCAGTGGCCATCAACTTAATATACACCATCAATTCCACACTGGTGAGAAACCCTATGAATGTAAGGAATGTGGGAAAGCCTTTTGTGTCTATGGACGACTGGCTCGACATCAGAGTATCCACAGTGGTAAGAAACCCTTTCAGTGTAACAAATGCAAGAAATCCTTTAGGCTCAGCTCAAGCCTTAAAGTACATGAGAGTATACACACTGGTGAAAAACCCTTTGAATGTAGCAGATGTGGGAAGTCCTTTAGGCTTAGTTCAACCCTTAAAGTACATCAGAGAATTCATACCACTGAGAGACTTTATGGCATACATATATAATAGACAAAATACAGTTTATCAGTGAATGTATGCCATTGAGAAAAAGAAAGGAGAGAATGTGAGAAAGCTTTTACATACACTTCAGTTCTAGTAAGACATCAGTTTATACCGGAATGAACTCTGTGGGATATTAATTATGTTTGAAATTTTAGTTTTGACCCAAATATTCAGATTCAGGAACTTTATATAAGAAGATATTTTTGTTTCTTCTCTGTTTCACGGCTTACTGGGTGCTTATGTTTTGTAGCCAAGGTTAGAAAACAGGTAAGTTCCACATTGGGAAGAGACTAGCACATGACTTATTGCAGAACACAGACAGCAAGCGCACCAGGCTTAAGAGATACAGCACTTATTTAAAGCAATAGAGAAGAGAAAGCACAAGGCTCTGCCCCTTGCAATGGGGCAGTAACTCTAGCAATCAGATCCACTGTCACACAGAGTTGCTGTACACATTCCATTCCAGCCTCCATTTCCCCAGTCGGGTTTGAATTACAGAATGTTCTGGGTGTGCCTCAGGACCATTGATGTTTAAACAGCACAAAAGAAATACACATGGAGTCAGAAACCCTCCCACGCAAGTTGATCAGCCCAGCACTGGTTGTGAAAGTCCTTTATAGATCCCTTGTTAAGGAAGTGTTCCAGGTCTTACATTGCATGTACAAGACAATTTTTCCAATACTCTGTTTGTGGATTGTCGGATTATTTATACTAAAAGAAACTTTAACAACGTTTAAAGCCTTTTTTATTTTTTATGTGTAAAAGCCATCTAACAAATTCAGTTATTAAACTTGAGTCAGATAACAGAAAACCTCTGCTAATCTAATAGTGGGATAGTGTTACCTATCTAAGCCTCTGTAGCTAGCCAAACATATATGATTGTATTTTCATTTGTTACTAGCTCATCTGTTTATCATGCCTCACACCTGACTCAATATGGTAAGGAAATAATAATCCTATAAGGAAATAACAATCCTACATTATTGTGCTATTAGAATTAAATCAGTTCATTCATCCAGAAAACATGGGAAATTTTTGCCATATAATTCATATTCAGTATACATTGGCACTATTCCTAATACTATCATTATTTTTGTTAGCAGGAAAGGACCCTTCTGATATTAAAAGCCCTGAATTTAGTGAGTTTATGAAAGTTTCATGTAACTTTCTCTTTTTGAATTTGAATTCTTCCTCAACAACTGTAGGGGTCTTCATCCCGCAGGGACCCCCGGAACAGCGGAGGAGGGATCGGACGACAGAGTAACACACTCTGGGGAGTCAATTCAGTGATGGCCGTCTCCAGTTTATTTAGGGAAGTACAAGGGCTTAAGTAGACTGAGGTAGTTATCTTGGGCCAATCAACAAGGCCTTAACCAACGTGGGGTCACCCAGGGGGAGGGAAGGAGTAGAGGAGGGAGGATGCAATAAGGAGTAGTTCCAGGGTTTAAGCAAAACAACACCTGGCTTTAACTTACAAGCAGTAGCATTTGTTTGTGGGAAGGAAGGAACTTGGCCAAGGTCAGCGATGCTGAGGCTCTCGGGCCCTGAAGACCCCAACAAACAACTCTGATAGAATATAAAGAAATGAAAGCATCTTTATTTGCATTTCTTAGGCTGAATCAAACAATTAAATTTTAATGAAATTTAAATTTATAGGTTTAGAAAACACAAAAATTTTAAATTACCAAGTAAATGGATTAGAAGTTAGCCAAAGGGGAGCAGAGGCTATATAGCTCAGTGGTGGAGCACTTGCCTTGCATATATCTGGCCCTGAGTTTGATACCCAGCACTACATACACACATGCACACACCTACACACACAGATAGCTGAAGGGTATTCATTTTGGAATTTTAATTCCATTTGCAGTGAAAAGTTTGGAACACAGAAAAATGGAAGTAAGGATATTGTTAGGTCTCCATATTCACAGAGTTTGCATCTGCACATTCACCCAACCTCACAGGGGTAGTATTTGAGAAAACTGTGATTGTACTAAACATACACACATTTTTATCTTTATTCTCTAAACAAGGGTATAAGAACCATTTCACAGATTTGTTCTGTATTCAGTATTATAAGTAATATAGTGATGTTTTAAAATACAATCATGCATTTCAGTATTACAAGTAATGTGATGATTTAAAATACATGCATGCATTGCTTAACAATGGGGATAGGTTCTGAGAACAGCATTTATAGATGGTTTTGACTTTTCTGTGAGCATCATACAGTACTTACACAGACTTAGATGGTACAGACTACTATACAATAGGCTATATGACATAGCCTGTTAGGCCTGTGTTACAAAGCTGTCCAGCCTGTCACTATCCAGAATACCGTAGGCAATTATGACAGAGTGCTATCTGTGTATCTCAGTATACCTAGACATAGAAAAGATAACAGTACATATAAGGTATAAATGACTTTAAAGTGATAAACCTCTAAAGGACGCATCACAAATGGAGCCTACAGCATGGGGTGTTGTTCGGGTCGGTCAATGAGTAGTAAGTGCATGCAAAGGCCTAGAACTTGAGTGTCCCACTATGCACTTCATAAACTCTGTACTTAGACTATACTATACATAAAGTAATACTTTTCTTCAATAATAAACCTTTATTTATTATGACTTTCTTACAGACTTCTAAAGTTTTTCACTTAACTATTGTAACAATTTAAAACAAACATACAGCTATACAAAAATATTTTCTTTGTATCCTACAGTCATTTGCTTTTTTTAATTTTTTTTTTTTACTTTTTAAATTTTTTGGTTAAAAACTAAAACACAAGCAAACACTTAACCTTGGCCTACAGAGGGTTAAGATCATCAATAGTTTGGTCTTCTGCCCCTATATTGTGTCCCACTGGGGCAGGGATAATAATGTTCAGGGAGCTGTCATCTGTGATAACAGTGCCTTCTAGAGCGCCTCTTAAAGGACCTGCCTAAAGATGTTGTGCAGTTTACTTCTTTTTCCTGTACTGGGGTTGAATCCAGGCCTTGCCCATGCTAGTTAAGCACTCTGCCAATGAGTCATATCCCTGGCTCCTTTTATTTTTTTAAGGCAGCATCTCATTAACTTGTCCAGTCTGGCCTTGAACTTGACCTCTTAGGTAGTTGGGATTGCAGGAGTGCACCACCATGCCTAATTTTACCTTTTTTTTTTTATTAAGTAGAATGAACATACTAGAAAGTGATTGCCAACGTTTTTGGCATCAGACACTGACTTCATTAAAGACAGTTTTTGCTCAGGATATTGAGAGGACGGCACTAGCATCTCCACCCCAGCTCCACCTCAGATCATCTAGTGTTGTAGCAAATAACCTAAATCCCTTGTGTCCTAATTTCACAGTAGGGTTCATGTTTCTGTGGGAATCTAGTGCTGCCACTGATCTGACAGGTGGTGGAGCTCAGGCCATAATGCAAGCGATGGGGAAGAGCTGTAAATACGAAGCTCCACTGACCTGCTGCTCACCTCCTGCTGTGTGGCCCGGGTCCTAGGGAGTTGTGGCTTCCTGCTCTACATTAATGATTAAAATCAGGCATGGTGGTGTACACCTATAATTCTAGCATTCTGGAGGCTGAGGTAGGAGGAACCAAAGCTTGAGCCCCACAACTCAGTGACTTAAAAAGACCTTGACTCAAAAAAACGGGTTGGGGATATAGTTCAGTGTGAAGGCCCTGGGTTCAACTCCTAGTGCCACTAATGAATAAATAAATAGAAGATATTTAACTGATTATACATACACACACACACACACAAACACACACACACACACAGTACAGCTGGGCACAGTGGTATGTGCCTATAATTCTAGCATTCTGGGAGGCAAGACGGGAGGATTGCAACTTATTAGTGACTTAACAAGATCAGGTCTCAAAGTCAAAACTAAAAAATAAGCTGGATTTCTAGGTCAGTGGGACGATCCGAGGGTCAATCCCTAGCACCAAGACGGGGGTGGGGAGAGGAAGGCTAAGAAATAGTAATGATGTGCCCCTGAGTTCAATCCCAAGTACCAGGGGAAAAAAAAACACATACAATTTATGCAGCCATTAAACTTTTGTTATGGGAAAATTTTCTCTGATATTGAGTGCCAGGAAGAAGGGTATTACTTATTAAGGAAGTGTGCCCATTCAAAAAATCTAGCCAGGCATGGTGGCCCATGCCTACTGGAATCCCATTACTCTTGGAGACTGAGGCAGGAGGATTGCATGCTTCATCTGGGGATGTACCTCAGTGAGAAAGATCTGGGTTCAGTTCTTGGTCCTAAAAGAAAAAAATCCCTAAGGTGCACATACTGAATTATTCAAATTGATTTTTAATTTTCAAGTGTAGTAAAGATGATTTGACTTTGACTTTCATGTTTTCTGTTTTCATATTTTATTAAATAATACTATTTTTATAAGGAAATTACCACAAATAATCATTTCATCTTTTTTTCTTGTTTCTCTTATATTTAAGACCTCTAAAATTTCATGTGGCATCTTAGTAACTTAATCTCTGCCTTCAGGGTCCTAAAGGCCTCTTTAAAATTTCCTGCTGTCACTTGATATGACCCCATCCTCAGCAAGGGGTGCTTCCAACCAGTTAGCTCCCCGATCCAACCTGGTCCCCTTCTAATGGTGTTCATCCTCCTGTGAGCCTGTGAAACCAGTGAAGCAGGACAATCTCAGTCTCTCTGGGGAACATCTCACCCACTTGTCATTGTCATTCCACATCTGCTTCTCACAGCCCTGCTGCTTTATTCTGGAACCCTCCTGCAGTATGAGTGTATGTGATTAATAAACCACTGTCAGTCTCACCTCTCTGTTGTAGGCATCACGTGTTTAGGTATCTCCAGACAAGGCAAGACTCCTTCACCACCAAGTGGGTAGGAAGGAAGTAGGCAAAACACCTTACATCTTTTTTTTCAGTATTCATGATTGAGTTTAGAGCATTGGCAGTCCCACCCCCCTTTAATTTACTGTGAGATGGGGTCTTGCTTAGTGACTAAGTCGCTCTGGCAAGGCTCAAACTTGTGATCATTTTGCCTTCTGCTCTCAGAGTACTGGTATTACTAGAAAATGCCATTGTGCTTGGCTTTTTACTGCCATTTCTGAGCTTTCAGTATTCGTGGTATAAAATGTAAACCTTAGACAAGGGTTCTACATACAACTCTTTGTTTTTTTAAAGTGTATTATCTAAAGTTGATCCATTCAAAGTAATCTTAGAAATATGTCTGTGATTCCAAATTCAGTTTGCTGAGCCTATAAACTAAAATGAATATTATTTCTGTGTTGCCCCATTTGTAAGAGATATCAGGCTAAACTTAAAAGAGTGAAATCTCCATTGAGCCATGATTCAAAGGGAAAAAATTGTGAAATGACTTCAGTTTGAGAGAAAATGGAGCTTTAGAGTAAGATAAACTGAGAATCAAAGCGATTTCTTATGGTTCAGGAAACAGGCACTCATGTATTAGTGTGTGTCTTGGCCCCTTCCTCGTGGCTGGGATATAATACCCAACACCCACAACTTAAGAGAGGAAAGATTTATTTTAGCTCACAGTTCACACATCTCCGTCCATTCACAGGCAGAAAGACTTGGAAGGCCTATAGGAGAAAAGCTGTTCGTGGCATCACAACAGAGAGCAGATGCCACACCCTCATTGATCACTCCTCCCAGCAATGCCCCACCTCTTAACAGCAAGGAAATCAGTAGATTAATTCACGTGATCCAATTAAACACCACAATCCAGTTGCCTTTCCAATACTTGAGGCTTCTGGGAGACACTAGAAATCCAAACCCTAACTGTGAAAATGTAAAAGTACAATCATGATGAGAATATGTGGCAACATCACATGTCAGAATGCACATTTCAAGTCCTGTTAGCAAATATAACTTAAATTCAAACATGCAAACCAATGTCTGTGCAGGGATATTAATTAAACTGTTGCTTTTAGGAAACAGGAAATTCTGTAAAATTTAATTTTTAAAATTAAGAGTGGAGCCATACTGTGGCCTTTTGAAACTTGAAAATGACTTCTTTATATACTGATTTGGGACCCTGTTTCCATGAACAATAAATACATAATCATGCATATAACATGTATTTCAAATTGCATATCAATATGTATACCCCATCAGGGGTGCCATTTGCTTACTATTACTTTAAAGTGAGGCTATAGTGTATTGTCATTATTAAAAGGGGAGAGTCAGCTACACACACACACACACACACACCTTACTGGGGATTGGCTCTAGGGCCTCATGCACAATAGGCAAGGACTGTACTACTGGACTGCATCCTCAACTGTTTGAATTTTATTTTGAGATGCAGTCTCCTTAAATTGCCCAAACTAGCCTTGAACTTGTGATCCTCCTGCATGGGGCTCTCAAGTACCTACATTTACAGGCATGTGTCACCATGCCCAACCTATCGTAGGGCCACCTGCAAAAGTATTCACCTCTTTCTGCCATATTATATATTTGTGGGGATTTTTTACATTTAAAATCCCTCAGATTAAAAGGCTTCTTTAATTGGTAATAAGATACCTTTGAAAAAACACTTTGGTAGCTTCTAGCTTGTGGACAGTGAAGATGTATTATGGCTAGAGACCCAAAATCTGGGAAGAAGGTGCTATTAGAAAATTCTCTTAATAAATATTTAGATTTAGATGAAGGTGTTGAGCAAATGGGAAATGCCGTTATTCATCCAAGGATGCCCGTTTTAGTGTGGGCATCACTACCAATTTCAAATGTAATGCATACCCAGGATAACAATTCAAAGGAATAAAAAGATTTACTTGAGGGCTGGAGATACAGTTCAAAAGCAGAGCGCATGCTTAGCTTGCACGAAGTCCCTGCCCCAGAGAAGTAAAAAGTAAAAGTGGAGTGAAAAGAGATGCAACTGTTCCTTCGAATGCATCTCATTCATACAATAGTTCAGTTTAGATTCAACAGTATTTTTCAGTGTCCAGGGAGATATTTTCATATACTAGTACGTATACATAAGTGAAAATAGATACCTACGTACATACAGAGACATAGCACAGTAAATTCTGGTCTACCCTCGTTACTCAAATAGATATCCTCCCTCGGAGTCCTCCCTCGGGAAGCACTGATTCCCCCTCGCCCCGGGGGAGATTCTTCCATATAGGCCGGAGGCTTAGGAAAGTAAGAACTTCAAAGTTTCCTCTTTAACTTCGCCCACGTCCACCCAGATTTGCCTCAGCGCTGAGAATCAAGCCCGGAGGCAGGCACCTGCGCATGCGCACTCCCGGCACAGGCAGCCCCGCCCAAGAGGCGCTGGACTCTGGCGGTGGGCGGGGCCTGAGGTCCGCGGGGACCCAAGAGGCTTTTCTTCTAAGGGTTCGCGACCGTGGACTTTGCTTCCCACAGGGGCTGCGGTCCTGGGTAATCGGGTCTAGACTACATTTCCCACAAGCTCTGAGGTCACGTCCACGTCCAGCTGCGTTTCCGAGATCTCCCTCGCTCCCACCTGAGGGAGAAGCCGCCGGAGTCGCCGCTGCGGAGACCCCCGGGCAGAGGCAGCCGTCGCGGGGCCTCGCGCGACGGTGAGGAAGGGTCGCGCGAGGCGCGCGCCGCGGGGCGGGGCTGCCGGGGAGGGTGGTGGCATCCGTGAGGGGCAGCGCGGAGGGCCCGGCGGTCTGCGTGTCGCGGGCTCGGTCGCGCCCCCGCCGCGGTGACTTGGCGTGAGACTGAGCGCGGCGCAGCTGTCCTTGTGTGGCGGGGCCATGCCGGCGCGCGCTGTGCGGCTGTGCAGTGATCGCCCGTGATGCCGGGGCAGATTCCCGGTCCCCGCTCAACCCGCGTGACTCCCTGGCTCCAAGAAGTGGCCCCGAGTGGGAAGACCGCTTCCAGCCAGAAGATGGAGACAAGCTGGTAGGACGGGAGTTGCGGGTGAGGAATTGCCCCAAATCCAGGCTCCGAGGAAAAGGGCAGAAACAGGATTCGGAACAGGATTCTCACCTAAGGAACAGCGGGCCCGAGCTCTGACCCCTCCAGGCGCTGTGAAAGCTACAGGTGTGCGTGTCGTGCGTGTCGGGAGCGGCCCTCGTCCGAGCTGCATCCGCAGCTCTCTTTATGTTTTACTTTGAGCACACGTCTCACTGAATTGAACGCTAGATTGGCCTTCCTCGGCCTCCCAAGTGGCTGGGATCAATGGCTTGTGCCGTAGCACAAGGAATTCCACCTCCTGACTTCACCCAGCTGTATGTACAGGGCCACAGCGGGCATAGCCGTGGAAGAGACACTAAATACTCAGCGTTGTGGTGACTGGATCATTCCCTTAAGTTTCTGTCCATTGGAAGCAGCTAAAAAATGAAATTATGTGTGTGCCCTTGCAAGTTAATGAGTGAGGCAATGGTTTGAATGTCCCAGAACAAAAGTTCTTATCTTAACCAGATAGTCTGTATTTATTGTGTGTGCAGGGGACCACAACCCTTTATAAGTTTATAGATAACTGTGCTGTTTAAGTTTGTATTTTTCAAGGGTGTGCATAACCTAAAAGATTTAATACTGATTTTTAAAATCTGAAATTAAGATTGTTACACTACCTAGCATGGTGGTGAAGCCTGTATTCCAGCACTTGGAAAGCTGGGAGGTAGGATTGCCCTGAGTTGAAGCCCATCCTGGGCAGCTACATAGTCAGTTTCGGACCAGTCTAGACTACAGAACAAGACTTTGTCTCAAGAAAAAGAAAAATAAGATTGTTATACCCTGACGTGGTTTTATATAAATTTTTCCCATCAGCATTATGGGAATAGTTAAGAAAATCACATCACATTTATTGGACATGGTATTTTTGCAGATAGCAAATGTTCTATTTATAAGCCTTATTTGTAAGAATGCCAGCAATTTTAGCAGTCCTGTTCATTGAAGATTTTGATGCTCTTGATGTTTCTCTTATTTCTGGGTACTGATGAATGGGACATTTTTTCTCCTTTTCTACCTGCTAACATGTATCTCTCTCAGCTATGCACTGATTGATTGATGCTGGAGGTTGCACCCTGGACCTTGCCAAGCCAGTATTCTATTACTAAGCTCTAGTCAGCCCTGAAATTTTTAAAATTGGAATTATAAGAAAGAAAAGGCTCAAATTTTACCATAAAGAAACAGCAGAATTAACTTCAGTATTAATAGACATGTAATGATATTCATATTCAGTAGTGGTAAGGGTTTGCTTAGCATGCAGGAGGCCCTGGTTTCAATTGACCAAACTGTGGAAAGAAAGAGAAGATGTACTTTGTAGTGTTTATATGGATTGTCTTGTTTAGCTTTTAAAACAACCATATGATATTTTTACCTTTTCTAAGGTGATGTAAAACAGTCACATTGGTCTGTTTTTTAACTCTCAGAGCTTAAAGCTCATTTTCTATTCCTCAAAGTGCCAATAGAGCTTGTGTTTTTAATTTTAGTTTAGGAGGATAGCTCCTAAATTATCCATACGTCTTGTAAACCTACCTTCTTGGCTAAGTTCTTTTCCACCATTTAGTATGGATTATTGTTGTTACTGGCATAGTTTTATGCCTTATAATATAGCAAACTATAATATGTTGAACTTGTTACCTACAGTGAAACATTTATGATTTTTGTTATCAAAAAGTATTGTCTCATGAACATCCTTATGCATATATTCTGTATATACTATAGATATTTTCCTTTAAAAATTTTTTCTAGATATTTATGGCATGGTGGCACAAATCTATAATCACAGCTACTTAGTAGGCCGAGGCAGAAGGATCATAAGTTAAAGGCCAGCCTGGGCAACTTATGAGGAGTTCGTCTCAAAAAAGATGATAAAGAAGGCTGAGCATGTGTTAATAGTTCAGTGGTACAGTCCCAGGGTTCAATCTTCAGTGCTAACAAAAATTCTATAGATGTGGAATAATCATGGTAAAAATGTCATGTTTACATTAGGTGTCTACAAGACGTTAGACCTGGAATTTTTAGTATCTGGGGCAATATAATCACTAAGGAGACATAGTTACTATTGGAAGCAGAGAATGTATCTCAGTGATTGAGTTTGTGCAGAGCATATGTAAGGCTCCAGCTTCGATTTCCAACACCACACACACACACACACACACACACACACACACACACACACACACACACACAAATAAATGAAGCTAAGATATGAGGAGAGATAAGTGTATGAGGAGAGGATTAAGAAACTTTCTTTGTGAGTTAATTGGAAAGACACCTTCATCTGTCTTTAGCAATAGTCAGGACATAAACAAATTATAACAGTTCTTGACATCTCCTTTTTGGAGAATATCTTCCTACTAACAAAATTTTAAAGGTATAATATGTTTTAAGGTAACCTGTAGTCTTTACCCAAGTTCGATTCCCCAGCACCACATAAGCTGAGCGTGGTGGCACATGCCTGTAATCCCAGCACTCGGGAGGCTGAGACAAGAGGATTGCCGTGAGTCCAAGGCCAGCCTGGGCTCTGAAGTGAATTCAGGACCAGCCTGGACCACAGAGTGAGACCCTGTCTCCAAAAAAAAAAAAAAAAAAGGTCAAGATCAAATCAAAAAGAAAAACATAGTTAATAGATCATGTAACTTTCCAGATTTTTCTGTTGATTTCAGTAGTCTGTCTCTCTGCTGCTCTTTCTACTTATTGGTATATACATGTATTTAACAATAATTATGTTAGTCAATCTGATTTTTCTGCTAACAATATATGTAGAATATTTTCCAATTTCTTAGTTTTTCCAGCATCACATTTTATATCTACTTTGTATTCAAGAATGATGATAATCTATTTAACTAGTAAGCATTGTAGACTCATAATACTGACCACTGACTTTCTGTCTCTTAACCAATTTTACCCAATTCCAAAGCTTCAGAAGAGCTTCTGGTTTTGATGATAAAGGCTCTTTGAAGGTAGGAATCGAATGGGTAAAAACTGTCTCCTCATAGAAGAACAATACTGCCCAGTCCCAGAGCTGTGTAATTCACTCTCCTAAGTCACAGTGGCCAGAAAACAAACTTTCTGCTAAGGGTCTGATTGTCTTCAATGCAGAAATACCTGTCTTCTATGATTGCTCAGTGAAGACCCTTGTGGTCTGAGGGAGAAATTAAATTTCTCTGGAACCCTAACCTGCCCAAGTTATGGTGACATGAAATAGTTTGGAACTTGGAATGGAAGAATGTGACAGCAATATTAATTAGCTTATGTTATTTTAGGAACATTAAAGCAAACATGATCTCAAAGTCTTTTCTTTTTCCAGCACCTACTTTTTAGATCTGTACTTTTCTGGTAAAGGAGCCCTGAAGACTGGTCCACTCTTGAAGTTCTAAACCATGGCCCTTGTAAGTTAATGTTTCTCTCCTGGTTGAAATTTGTGTGTGTTTTTACTTTATGCAAGTGTTTTATGAATTTTCCAGAAGTTTTCTGTTAGGAGAAACTTCTCATCAAATAACCTGTTTCCAGCTTTTGTTTCCACTGAAGTAGGGTGCCAGATTACCCCAACATTTTCCTTATGTGGCCTGTTGTAAACTTGCTAGTTTGGTTGAGTAATAGAGCTCTTGCCTAAACAAGACTCAGTTTCATCCACAGAACTTCAGATAAATAAACTTACTAAGATTCATATAACTAGTGACCAAGTTAGTCAGTATTTCCTAAGTCCTCATTCATTTACCAAGGACCATGATGATAGATTAGGTCTTTGAAGTAAAAAGATTTGTATCTTCTAGGTCAAGTCTATTTAGGCGAGAGAGAAAATTATTGCATTTGATTCTTTCTCATAAAAGTTAATATTTCACTTGAGATTGCAAGATAATGAAGACAAAAATTTGGTATTAAATGATCAAATGTCAATGTAGGGTAAAAGTCCATACCATACTTTGCGTGGATTGTTGTATGACTGGGCTTGCAGACAGGGAGGTAATGGATTCTGGCAGTAAATACCTGAGACAAGTATTGAGACTATTCTGTTTTTAAGTGGGACATACTGAACTTGAGTGACATGTACATAATTCATTATCCTTAGGATTCTTTAATTTGGTTACTTAATTATAGAGCAAATTACTCTAAAACTTTATTTTTTTGAGATAGAATCCTGAATTTGTCTCTAACTCCTGGGCTCAAGTGATCCTGTAGCCTCAGGCATCCAAGTAGCTAGGATTATAGCTACCCCACACCTGGCTTACCCTGAAACTTAATGGCTTCAAATAGCAAACATTTATGTCTAGTTTCTTGCTTCATACATCCAAACATGCTTTTCTTTGCTTCCTAGCTCTGGGTCTCTTACAAGATGATCAAGGTGTTGGTCGGGTGAAGTCACCTTTAGGTTCGATATATGTTTCCATGCTCACTAAAGTGATTGTTAACAGTTATTCATGGGCTGTTGATTTGAGGACCTCATGTCCTCATAGGCTATTGGATGGAAGTCATCCTTGGTTTATTGTCACTGATGGTCTGTCAATAGAACAACTTAAAATTTGGCAACTGGCTTCATCAGTGAACAAATGTGATACTGAGAGAAGGAAAGCAATATGAAATGTATGGTCCTTAAAAACTTTATTTGAATTAATATTTTGGTAATCTAGTTACTTATTTATTAAAAGAAAGTCACTTGGTTCAGCCCACATGCAAGTGAGGAAGATTACACAAGGACATAATACTGAGACAGGGCATCATTGGTAACATGTAGAAGCTGCCTGTCACACTCAGCTAAGTCAGTCATTCATTGAGAGAAAGTAGATGGATGGACACAGAAAATAATATTATATGTAGTTCACTATATGTAATATGTAAACACAGAAACTTAGAATTGAGGAAGATCTCACAAATATATATTTACTGCATAAATGATAAAGTATGATATATCCATAAAAAAGAATCTCATGTAACAAGACAAGAAAGGAACACATGAACTTGTCTAAGCAAGAAAAAATAAATATGACGACATCTGACATGATGAACTCTTTAATATTTAAAAGAATTCTTAACCTTATGCAAGCCTTATTTTATAAAATAAAACTTTACTTTTTTAAAAATTAATTTTTTCTCTTAAAAGCAAAAAGCTTCCCCAGAGGCTCACTTATTTTAAAAAAACATATATTTATAATGCTTAAAGTTCTTGCCTAACATACTTTAGGCCCTGGGTTCAATCCCCAGCACCCAAAGAAACAGAAAAACAAACAAACAACAACAACAAAAACAGATGTGACAGATATCAATCGGATTATGCTTGTGTTCACCATTTATTAGGCAGACATTTGTTTCATCTATTCCCAAATAGTTTGGATATTTAAGAATATGCTAACCAATTTTGCTTATACTAGCAGTTTTGTTCAAAACTATGTATATAGTATCCTTTAGTCTCTGCCCACATTATACATTTATAGCCCACAGTGTTGTTACATTGCTGTCTTCAGGCGTTGCAGTTATTATCTCTTCTTTATCCATCTCCAAAACGTTCTTTGATTTCCCTAGTTGTAAATGAGTTTGCCGTTCCAGGGATCAGTGACATTCAGGGATGTGGCCATAGACTTCTCTCAGCAGGAGTGGGAATGTCTCAACCCTTTTCAGAAGACCTTGTACCGTAATGTGATGATGGAGAACTATGGTAACTTGGTCTCACTAGGTATGTTTTCTACCTCAAATAATTTGGATGATTTAAAATATTCCCTCTAGAATATGTGTTTTTTTTTTCCACACACTGATTTTCAAGAAACTACTTATAAATTGCTTTTCTCTTTTCCCAAATAAGCAGATTGACCTTTGTTGGGTTAGAAATGGCAACTCCATTATAAAAGTACTCATCTTCTATATTGCAGTGATATTCATGCTTTCTCTGGTCCCATTTAGAGTTGTTCTTCCTTTATAAGGAGGAGCCAGATTAGGATTCTCTGGCTTATATTGCATAATCACTATTAAAGGATCTGGGGTTTTTTATTATGCTTGGAATTACTCTACATACTACATTATATAATCTGATCCAGTTGCTAAAAAGAACTTCTACAATTTGTATAGTGATAGATTTAATAGAGTTCATTTAAAGATAAACCAAACACATTTTATTTCCTAAGACAAATTTTATCTGATTTGTGATTGAAAGTTGCTATCTTTAAACATTTTTAAGCACTTACATATATGCACACATAGGTATCAACTTATTTAATTCTTATTAAACCCAACCTTATTATTATCTCCATTTTCAAGTGGAAACACTGAGGCACGATGGGTTTACGTGACTTCCTTAAAGTACCACACAGCTTTAAGGTGGCAAAGTCAGGGATCAATAATAGATACTAAGATCGGTATTTAAATCATGGTATTTTGTATACTGTCTAGGAAAAGAGAATATAAATGTGCAAATTGTGTTTTTTAAAAACTTATCTGAATCTCAATGTCACTGTCTCACTGAAAATCCCTGCAGATTTACTGATTTAGTTCACTCTACCCAGTTCCTGGCTATAGTACAAGTTACAAAACTGAAGAAAACAGTGGGTTTGCAGGTATTTTGACAAAATAAGTTCAGTAAAGCACATATAAAAGATTTTTTCAGGCTTTATGATGATATTATTGACAAAAATGTATATATTTAAGGTATACAAAGTGATGTTCTGATATAAGTATGCATTGTAAAGTGATTATCATAATCAAGTTAACTGACATATTCATCACCTCACCTGCTTACTTTGTTGAGTGTATGGTGAGGACTCTTGAGAACTACGCAAAGCAAATTTCTAAGCAAATTTCAAGTAAGTTAATTTTGACTTTAGTCACCATGCCATATGTGAGATCTCAGGAACTTATGACTGAAACTTTATACTCCTTGACAAATATCTTTCCTTGTCTTTCCTTCCACATGTCCCAATAAACACCACTTTATTCTCTTGCCAAAGTTAGATTTTTTTTTTAAAGATGCCAAGTATGAATGCTATCTTGTCGTATTTTTGGTTGTGTCTTTCTTTCTTATCTGACTCAATGTAATGTCCTCCAAGTAGTCCCAAAGGAATGGATTTTTCTTTCCTTTTTGTTCCTATTTCATTTTGGTTTATTTTCAGACAGCATCTAAGTTGCCCAGACTGGCATCAAACTTCCAATCCTTCTGCCTTAGTCTACTAAAGAGCTGAGATTACAGAGGCATCTCACCAAGTTTTATAATCTTCTTTATTTTAATGAGTGAATAATATTTCTTTATCTAGTATATTTAACTTCTCAATGGACATTACACTATTTCCTTATGTTGGATGCCAGAAACATGGGGTTCAGAGATCACTTCAAAAGAAAAAAAACTTAGCTGCTTAATTCACTTTTTAATCTTTAATTCTCTCACCTTCTCAGAAATTTTATTCAATATTCTGTTAGCCTTTATTATAAATTTGACGAAGTGAAATATTTCTGTATATCATGTGGCATTTTTTTCTCTTTGTAAAAGGTAATTCTATTTCTAAGCCAGATGTAATCACATTATTGGAGCAAGGAAAAGAGCCCTGGTTGATTGTGAAAGAAGAAAACAAAAAATGGTGTAAAGGTAAGTGAGAGTACAGCTGACTACAAGAAACCATCTACACAGGCAGCAGCCCAAGAGGCTTAGGAGGAGACATGCGCTTGGAATGTTGGCTGGAAATCTACATTCATAGTTCAGGCTTGTAATCTGGCAGGGAGATAAATACCCCCACCCAGAGCTAACCAAAGAACCTTGTCTGTACCTTAACTAGCCATTGTTTTTTTTTTTTTTTGTCTTATTTCTTCTCAGTTCAGTGTTGGACACTATTATTTCCTCATGCAACATTGTCATTGTATGTTGCACCCAATTGATTTTCAGACCCTCATGCTTACTTAGATTTATATATGTCGCCTCATTGACTAAAAATATATTCTTTCTTCTATATGACAAACCATTATGGAGTTAATGATATATTTGTAAACAAATAAGTATACAAATAATATCAGACAGTGAAAGATACTGTGAGGGGAACTAACCATGAGCAGCAGATTCAGATAAGGTAAGATGGTCAAGAACCATTTTCTGAGGAAATGATAGTATTTAAATAAAGAAGTAAAGTGTAAGGTCTTAGACCACTTGAGTATACTAGAAAGAGCATACCCTTAGAGAGACAATTAGTCACAATGTTGAATGCATTAAATAAATCATGAGTGTTATGTGTTTCAAGAACACTGGGTAAGTTAAAGTTCTGAAGGATGAGTAACAAGATGTGGAATTAGCATAAGGGGTCAGATCATATTATACATTGTCATTCATTAAGAATTATAGTTTGCTTAAAGTAATTAGGAACCATGATTTGATTAACTTTTTATATCTCTAATTTTTAAAAAATTAAAGCTCATTATATAATATTAGCTATAATCCTGCATTTAATTCTAGATATTAAATATATGTTATAAATAGTTTAGTTATTAAATGTCATAAGTTCTTCATATGACTCATTTAAAAATATTTTGGTTTGACTAGTACTCTGTTGGATTCTCTTATTCTGTGTACATGCATGCGTGTATGTGTATTACTAGGAACTGAACTCAGGGCCTTCACATTGAATTATCCCTCAGCTCTTTTTTATTTTTGTTTCTATTTTTCTTTTGAGACAGGGTCTTGCTAAGTTGCTAAGCTGTCTAGGCTACAATCTCTTCATTTGCTTTTAAATAGCATACTATAATTTTCCTGTTTGGGCCAGGAGAAGACTTGTTTTTACTTTTTATTTCACAGTTACTACTTGTAATGCCTTTTTCTCTCCTGAAAAAAAAAAGAAAGAAAAAATGGAATGTTGAGGTCTCTTACAATTTTGTAACTGTTTCTCTTTTCAGTTCTTTCACTGTTTGCTTGATATATTTTAGAGCTCTAGTATTTTTCTCATAAATGCTATCATTATTATATCTTTTGGGTAACTTAATCATTTTACAGTTACATAGTAACCTTCTTTCTGACGGTTTTTGATTAAGTCTGGTTTGCCACATCTTTCCATAGTAGTTATACTATTTGACAGTCCCACCAACAATGTAGAAGGACTCCTTTTTCCCCACAACCTTTCCAGCATTTGTTGTTTTTTGAGTTAACCATGGCCATTCTTACTGGAGTAAGAAGGAATCTGTGTTGTTTTGGTTTGCATTTCTCTAATGGATAAAAATGTTGAACATATTATTTCTGTATGATTATTTACCATTAGTATTTCTTCTTTTAAGAAGTGTCTGTTCATTTCAGCTGCCTATTTTTGATTGAGTCTTTTATTTCTGGGAGTCTAGTTTTTCCCCCATCTTCAGAGACTGGCTTTGTGCAAGAGAAAACATTCACCACTCAAACTAGCTAAGAGTTCTGGGAATATTTGAACATTAAGGATGCATTTTCTTTGGGATTATATTAAACATGTACTTTTAATTGTCATATGTACAGCTGCTTTTTCCCAATTTTATGTATATATATATATGATAATGTTTACATTGAAGTTGACTATTTTGTGCACATATATATTGTGTCAAAATTATAATCCCTTCCCCTCTCCCTTAACTCCCATTATCATCCCCATTTGCTTCTATAAAATGACTGTATCCTGGGTTTTACATATTAGAGAAACTATGTGATATTTAACCTTCTGCATTTGATTCACTTCTCTGAGTACGATGGTCTCAAGTTGGCTCCCTTTACCTACAACGGCATCCCATGCATCTGTCTTCATAGACGAGCAGCGCTTCTCTACTCTGGATGACTGTATCACTGCTTTTGGCTTTTAGTTTGTGGCTAGATTTTTTAGGGGGAGCTTTTGGGGTCTGCTGTATTCCTCTGTCCTTAGTCTCTTTCTCTCCATGGTGCATGCCCTTGGAACTGCAGATTTGTTGCTGCTTTAACATAGCATAATGTTGGTTAGGCTGGAGGACTGGCACAGTGGTTAAAGCACAAGGCCCTGAGTTTAATTCCCCAGCACAACTACGGCTGGGCATGGTGGCACATGCCTGTAATCCCAGCACTTGGGAGGCTGAGGCAGGAGGATTGCCAAGTCCTAGGCTGAAAGTAGGCTCCATAGTGAGTTAAGGACCAGCCTGAGCTACAGAGTGATACCCTGTCTCAAGAAAAATAAAATAAAACATAGCACAGTGCTCACCTCTTTTATGTGGCCTCCAATCTGCTGTCAGTCTATCCTGTTGTTCTTATCAGTGCCCTAAGCCAGGTGATATAGAAACAAGTCCAAGTACGCGAGGCTTTTGGAGGACATTTAAATCCAAATGATAACAGCAACTTGGATCCATGTAGTTAAAGACTGGTTTTTAGAAATTAAGTTTACTAGTAAAGAAGAGTGCTCACTGTCTATTCTGGTAATGCTTTCTGTTTCTTCCATTGCTATTGGTCTATTTAGGTTTTCCCTTCTGTGGTCAAATTTGATGAATTTTTCAAGAAAATACTTATTCCATTTGTATTTTTAAAAATATTCATGATGTATTTAAACACAAAATATAAATTTTTAAAAATTATTTCACATTTCTTCTGTCATCATTTTTGTTTTATTTATTTTTATTTTGGCTTTGTTGTTTTACTTGGTGTCATTTCACCCATTCTTTTTTTTTTTTTCCAATGCTGGAGAGTAAACTTAAGGCCTGGTGAATGCATAGCAAATACTCTACCAGTGAGCTACATGCCCATCTCCTACCATACTGAATTTTTAAACACCAGTGATTTGATTTGTTATACTCCTGTCTTCTAACTTATTCTATTTTGCCTTCATCTTAGGTTTTTTCCCCATTTTATTGATATGTATAAGTGCAAAATTTAAGGTTTACATTGATCTTGAGCATTTTGTACACATACATATCTTGTCAAGGTAACAAGACCTTCCCCACTCTCCTTTGATCCACTCCCTCCCCACCCTCCAGGCCTCCTCCCCCCTTTATTTTTCACTTTAAGTTCCATAAGATAATTATGATCTGGGTTTCTCACATCAGAGAGACCATTCAATATGTCACCTTCTGTTTCTGACTCACTTCACTAAGCATGATAGTCTCAAGTTTCCTCCATTTGCCTACAAAATCCTCCAAGCTGTCAGACTTTATAGACACATATAGTATTCCATTGTGTTTAAATACCACAGTTTGTGTATCCATTGGTCTGTTGATGGGTATTTTGGTGTCTTCCATATTTTAGCTATTGTTAGTTTTGCTGCTGTGAACATGGCTATACATGTATCTCTGTTATGTGTTGTTTTTAACTCTTTTGGTGATATTCCCAGGAGAGGTATTGTTGGATGGAAGAGGATATTTATTTCCAATCTTTTGAGAAACCTCCATACTGCTTTCCATAGTGGTTGTGCCAATTTACATTCCCACCAGCAGTGCAGGAGGGTTCCTTTCTCCCCACAACCTCACCAGCACTAATTGCTATTTAAGTTATTGATATAGGCCAGTCTCTCTGGAGTTAGATGGTATCTTAGCGATGTTTTGATTTGCATTTCTGTTATGGCTAGGGATGTTGAACATCTTTTCATGTATTTATTGACCATTTGAACTTCTTCATGAACGAACTGCCTCTTCATTTCATTTGCCCATTTTTCAGTAGGAACCTTGATTTTTGGGGGGCTTACTTTTCTTTAGTTCCCTGTATATTCTGTTATGAGCCTCCTATATGAGGTATTGGTGGTGAATATTTTTTCCCAGTCTGTTAGTTCTCTTTAGAGTGTTGATAATTTCCTTTCCTGTGCAGAAACTTTTTAATTTGACATGATCCCATCTTTTAGTAATGGGGATAATTTCTTTTGCTTTTGGTGTCTTATTAAGAAAGTCTTTACCTACACCTATGTTTTTTAGATATTTGCCTAATTTATCTTCTAGAAGGTTTAGTGTTTCAATTTTAATGTCTAGGTCTTTGATCCATTTTGATTTGATTTTGGTGCATGGTGACAGGTATGTGACTAGATTCATTCTTCTGCATGTGGATGTCTAGTTTTCCCAGCGCCATTTGTTGAACAGGCTGTCCTTTTTCCAGTGTATGCTTTTGGCTCGTAATAAACAAATTATGTAAATTTTGAAATTGAATCCTTACCTCACTTACTTCTTTTCATTTTTTGTGGAACTGGGGATTGAATCCAGCTCCTTTTGCACTGAACTATATCCCCAACCCTATTTATTATTTATTTATCTATCTATTTATTTATTTAGAAACAGTCTTGGGAAGTCATTAAATTGTTCAGATTGGGCTCAAATTTGCAATCTTTCTGCCTTAGCCTCACAGAATTTGGGAAGTGTAGGTACACACCACTGTACCCAGATGTTTTCTTTTTCATTTTTATTCAGATCATTTTTTAAGTTTTTAAGTTCTCTGGATGTTGAAAGTGAATGCCCAAAATTCTGGTATAGACTGAATTTCTGATTGTGATTTTCTAAAAGTCTTCTTAGATTTTTATTTTATATTTTCCCAGCAGTTACTCTAAAAAGAATATTGCCATGTTCACATGGAAAATGTTTGGGTTTTCTGATAGTTACTCATTTCTGTTGGTACTATATTTTGGTGAATGTTGTTTGTACTGTTTCAGCATTTGATCATACATTTATCAGCTATTCACAAGAAGATTTTTTTGTGTGTGTATGTGTATGTGTGTGCATGCTTGTGTGTGTGTGATATTAAGGATTAAACCCAAAGTTACTCCCACCAGCATACATCCACAACCCTTTTATTATTTTGAAACAGTCTTTGTAAGTTATCCAGGGAGGACTTTAACCTACATCTCCTGCCTCAGCCTTCTAAGACCTTGGATTACAGACATGCATTCCGATACCTGGCTCACAAGAAGTTATTTCTAGTACCCAGACTTGTCCCACTCATTAAACACTTTCAAATTTGCTCAGACTTTCTTCTTACAGGTTATTGTCTTCCAGGGTAAGCCTTTCTATTCATTTACACATACTTCCTGGCACTCATCCCCTAGATTCCTTCATCAAGTAGCTCAGGTTCTCCTGTCTTCCCTCAAAATACTGAAATGCTCAGAATTCCAAAGATTTTCAGTAGGATGTAAATCTAGCACATACTTGACAACTTATTGGCATACTCTTCCATGAATTACCAGAATAAACCTGGGCTAAAAGGGAAAATAAGAGAGGATATGAGAAAAGATATGAAGGAATGAAAGAACTGTGAAATGAACAATTAATAAGAAACATAGCAGATAATAAAAACTATTTTATTTGATATATGGAACAACAAAGATTTCAAAAGGCTGTGCACATGAGGAAATGCCTGTGTTTTTAAGAAGTATAATTGTGTGCAAATGAAGTATTAAATAATTGCTTTTATTTGTTTACATTGTATATTAAACTGATGTAGGAGGGAGTACATTTGATCACTGTGTAAAGTGTGATAAATGAGAATGATGGAAATATTGTTGGTAATGATTTCAAATTGTGAAGCTGACTTTAAAGTATAAGTCATCTTGAATTGACATTCAAAAATTTCTTAAAATATCTAGAGCATTTGCTTTTTGGCATGAAAAAAATGGGTTTCTTTCTTTTAGATCTGGAGTCAAGCTATGAAAGAGTCACCTGTGGAAAAGTGCACAATTATAGAAAACATTCATCTGTTACTGCATGTCAAAAAATTCGCAATAGTGAGAAACGCAATGAATGTGACAAATGTGGGAAGGCCTTTACTCGTCACACAGACCTTGTAGTACATCAGAGAATTCATACTGGTGAGAAACCCTATGAATGTAAGCAATGTGGAAAAGCTTTTAATCGTGCATCCAACCTACTACAACATCAGAAAATTCATACTGGTGAAAAACCCTATAAATGTGAGCAGTGTGGGATGACCTTTAGTCGAAACATAGATCTTAGAGTTCATCAGAGAATTCATACTGGTGAGAAACCCTATCAATGTGAGGAATGTGGAAAGGCCTTTAGTCGTGCATCTTACCTAACACAACATGGAAAAGTTCATACTGGTGAGAAATCTTACATATGTCATGAATGTGGGAAGGCCTTTAGTAAAGGTGGAAAACTTAAAATACATCAAAGAATTCATACTGGAGAAAAGCCCTATGAATGTAAGGCATGTGGGAAGACCTTCAGTCAAGCCTCTCACCTTGTACAGCATGACAGGATTCACACTGGTGAAAAACCATATGAATGTCGTGAATGTGGGATGACTTTTAGTCATGGTATAAACCTTAGAGTGCATCATCGAATTCATACTGGCGAGAAACCCTGTAAATGTAAAGAATGTGGGAAAGCCTTTAGTTGTACTTCAAATCTTGTTCAACATGAAAGAATTCATACTGGCAAGAAGCCTTATAAGTGTGAAGAATGTGGGATGACCTTTAGTCGTATCTATCAACTCATTCCTCATCAGCGAATGCACACTGGTGTGAAACCCTTTGAATGTAGTGAGTGTGGGAAGGCCTTTATTCGTGCCTCAGCACTTATTCAACATGAGAGAATGCACACTGGTGAGAAACCCTATAAATGTGAAGAATGTGGGAAGGCCTTTATTCATGGTGGTAGCCTTCGGATACATCAGAAAATCCATACTGGTGAGAAACCCTATGAATGTAAAGAATGTGGGAAGGCCTTTGGTCGTACCTCAAACCTTGTTAGACATGAGAGAATTCATACTGGTGAGAAGCCCTATAAATGTCAGGAATGTTGGAGGGCTTTTAGTCATGTTGAAAGCCTTAGAATGCATCACAGACTTCATACTGGTGAGAAACCTTATGAATGTAAAGAGTGTGGAAAGGCTTTTAAGAGTGGCCATCAACTTACCATACATCAGAGAATCCACACTGGTGAGAAACCCTATGAATGTAAGGACTGTGGGAAGGCCTTTAGTGTATATACACGACTTACTAGGCATCAGAGTATTCACAGTGGTGAGAAACCTTTTGAATGTAACAAATGTGAAAAATCCTTTAGGCTTAACTCAAGTCTTAAAATTCATCAAAGAATTCACAGTAGAGAAAAATCCTGTGAATGAAAGAGCTTTGAAAAGGCCCATTTGTACAACTACAGTGTGTTGTTCATCAGTGGATTTATAACACAGACAATCTAAAAGAATGTAGGAATGCTTTCAAATAAGGATCAGTTCTTATAAGGCATTAGTTTGTAATGTGAAAACTCCTAAGAATTTAGTTAATATTTTGAGATATTTTTAGGTTATGATCTAACAGTTACTCATATTTAGAGAATTTCTAATGTATTTTATGTATGAGAAAATATTTGTTTTAGGTAGTCATAATTTATTTGTATATTCACAAATGAGAAAATTCAGAGAATGTAGGGATGTCTTTAGTTTTTATGAATTATTTATGAAAGACTTCTAACCCTATTTATTGTTAAACTTGAAAATAGACATACCACAGAAAACCCCTATTGACCTAACAAATGTAGAAAAACTCTTGTGACTTCCATTTCATTCCTTACAGCCTGTATGACATTGGTCAAGATATTTATCCTTCTGGGAGCCCTCTGCAAATGATACTAACTGTACCTACTTCATAGTGCTGTTGCTGGAGTATAGAAAACTTGGAAAGCTATCTCACATGTAGTCTCCTCAGTATTGTACTATTTTTACTGTTATCTTACTTACATTACCATTAACAAGTTATTATGAGATAAAGCTCATATAGGTATTGTATTTTTAGAAAAGCTTTGTGTAGTTCTTATGCTTTTTGGAGCTTTAAATAGTATTTTTATTAAAATCTGGTAGAATGTGGAATTCTAGTGGAATTTTTAATAAGATGATTTAAAACATGAGCGAATATTTTATTTTATGTTATGGTCTTGGGAATTGAACTCCAGACCTTTACACTAAGCTACATGCCCACTCTTTTTTTTTTTTTTTTGAGACAGGTTATCACTAAGTTGCTAAGTTGCCCTTGTTAGGCTCAGAACTTGCAGTCCGCCTGCTTCAGTCTCTTAGAATGCTGGGACTGCTGGAGATGCTACCATACCCAGCTTAAAACGTGAATTTTATTGGAGCACTGCCATATGTGTTTATTTAGATATGTTATCTGGCTGGATATGGCCCATGAAATTATTCAGTCCAGCCAGTCAGGGCTTTACCAGAAAGAAGTAGCATCAGCCATCACACTAGGGACATCATTAAATTTTTACCAACCATAGCAGGCTAATCTTTAAGATGATAATTTTGTACAGATCACAAATAATGTCATAAATATGCAAATGGCCCTTAAAAGAAAAATTTCCCACCTCTTTTTAGAAGAATATTAACTTTCCCTTGAGTAGAGAACTGCAGACATTGCAAATTCTGCTACCCAGGCATGTCTGAACATGTCCTTAGTTACTTGTTACTGGACAGCCACAATTTAAGGGAGAAAAGATTTTATTTAGCTCACGGTTTCAGATCTCTCACAGACACTGTCCATTTAGGGAGCAGCACCAGTGGAAACTGTAAAGGCACATGGCAGAGGATGGAGAGCTGCTCACTCCATTGCGAAGGGAAGTCAAGTGAAGCAGGAGCAAGACTTTGAGCTCTCTTAGGAAGAAGCTGTAACGATGTTTCTTCTTCATTCCTTTAATAAAGCTGCCAATTGGGCTCTTCCCCATCAAGGGTGGGTGCCCCTCCCTCACTTTCTGGCCCACAATTCAATAACAAACACCTGAAATCCCTGCCCTAGGAAATCCCCAATCTCAATAAATTGACAGTCTTTCCAGGTCAGACCTTAAACACTGGCACCTTCTAGCCTGGCCCCACTTCCAAATAACAGATAGTTCCAAATAAATGAGGCTTTTGTGGGACACTCAAGATGCAAACCATAGCATATCCTAATGTCTACATCATTTTTCTATTTAACTTAGAATATATCCATGTATGATTATGTATTTTAAAAAGAAGGTGAAAAAGTTTACCACTCAGATTAGTAATTCTAAAGGGAAGCTGATAATGAAGTCAATATTCACCCTTGTAACCAAGTGATAACATATAGCATCATTAGTGCAGATTCTCATGTCCTTTATCCTAAATACATAAGACTAGAGAACTTCAGATTTTTGACTTTTTGAATTTTAAATATGTACACATACAAAATAAGATATCTTGGGGATGGGACTGCAGTGTAAACATAAAATTCACTTGTTTCCAAATATATCACATACACACAGTTGGAAGGTAGTTTTATACACTACCTTATGTGATGTATGAGAATGCATTGTTTGTAATGGGTCACATATACAACAGTGGACCTGTAAAGTTATTTTGCCTCATCATGCATAGGCCGGATGTTCTTCACTTCTGACTTAAAAGCTTATTTTCTATGCAGGGCAATGAATACATCTAGAAGTCTAGTTGAGAAATTTAGGAATAAGATAATAATACTCAGCCAATGCTTTAAATTTTTAATTTTCTGCTAAAGTATATTAACTTCAAATAGACCTTGGTTTGTCTGATCAAGAAAAAAATCAGTGGTTATATTATGGCATCTTTAGTAAGAAAGAGGACATGTTTATAAATAATGGAAGATGAAATTTTCATTATAAAGTCATACTTAAATTTAATCTAGTGTATTTAGAAACCTAGAGAAAGTGAATTATCTTCCTAGAAAAAGTAATATCAAAATTAATTTAAGATGATACTATATTTTTTTAATTGAGTTTTTTTTAATCAAAGGAAAAAACCTTTTTCTTAAAAGCAGCACTTAACACTATGACATATTCTCTGGTAATACTTGAAGGAAATGACTTCTAACAAATTTTCCCAGGTCACATGAATATATGCATATATACATAACAAGTCTCTGTGAGACTAACTCCTAAAAATAAAATCCTAAGTCAATTCTCTTTATGAAATTAAGCACAATAAATTTGGCTGTGCTGTAACCAAAGTATTTAATTTTTTGTGCTGGAGTACAAACCCAGAGCCTCCTGTGTACTAGGCATGTGCTCCACTACTGAGCTGTATCCTCAATCCCCCCAGGCTAATCTTTATATTATACTTCATTGTATTTAAATCGTTTTTATTTTGCAGCTGGTGATTATAGTTGTTTACAATTTTTATTTGTGTAAAAATGGTGAATCGCTTTGTTTCTGTTTTTTATTATACATGAACTGGCTAATTGCTCAGGCATGTTTTTAAGCAGGTTCTTTTTTGATACATATAACCAATTTGTAACAGTTCACAATTCAGTTAAAATAATGGCTTATAGCTCCCTCTGGTAGGTGTTTTAGTTTTTATTTTTGTAACCACTAACTAGTGATTTCACATATTTTTTATTGGCAAATTGTTTAACATTTTCATAGTTGTGTTTATGCCCATTCATTCACTGTTTTTCTATTGACTTATAAGGGTTTTTAAAAATCATGTTTAGAGTCCAAATCCTTTCCTTGTTTTTTTGGTTTGTGTGTGTGTGTGTGTGTTTTGTTTTGCATTGTTTTGTTTTATTTTGCAGTACAGAGGATTGAATCTAGGGCCTTTGCACTGAAGCATATGAGGTATATCCTCAAGCCTTTTAAACATTTTTAATTTTAAAATTTCATCACTAAGCTGTTAATTGCCCAGGATAGGCATCAACCTGCCATCCTCCTGCCTCAGCCTCTGAGTGCTAGGATTATAGGTATATGCTACCTATGTGGAGCCCTTTTCTTGTCTTCTACAATGTTCTCACTTTTTCCCAGACTTATGCTTTATAATAGATTTTTTTGTGTTCAGTAGCCCTTTTTGGCAACATTTTAAATTTCAATATATGTTTAGTCTTACCAAATATTTTAATCATTTCTGTTCATTATTTTATCATATCCTTTTTTTCTAAATGATCAAATTACATGCAAATTAAAATTAATTTTCTAACATTTACATTGATTATTTATTGATATAGTGTTAGCTATATTTTTGCACTGGTAATATGAGGCTTTCAGGCTTTTCCTTTAATTTAATGAAAATTACATCAATATTTCACATCAACATAATATTTGCTTTCAGTTGTAGGTAAGTAAATTGTTACACAGGAGTAGGTTTCTATGTTGGAAATGCCTCATTTCTTTCCAAATGTTATTGCAATTATGTTATTATACTTAAATACTATTCTTTTTAAATTTATTGATATAATATATTGACTTTATTAAGTATCCTAGGAGTACAACTGGGTTAGTCATGGTTCATATAATATTCTTTTGGTACCTGCTCAATTAAAGTAGTTGAAATTTTATTTAAGATGTTTGCATCTGTGATTATAGATGAAATTATATTCTCATTTTTGTATTAATTTGTCATATTTGATGTTGCAATTAACTTTTTCAACAAGTAGAGCTTATTTTTGAAAAAATATGTAGCATTTTATATCTTTTTGTTTGCATGCTTGTTTTATTTTTAATATTTGGTCTTAATCACCTCAAAGGAAGCATCTTTTTGTATGAGCACCTAAATAAAAGTCAAGTATTATATATGTTTAACAATACTTGTTGGGACATGAGGCCTCTGGAAAGGCACAAAAAGCTGCATTTAAGAAGTTTAGATGTGGGGCTAGGGGTGTAGCTAAGTGATTAGAGGGCTTGCCCAGCATGTGCAAGGCCCTAGGTTCAATTCCCCAGCACTACATAAATATTAACTGGGCATGTGGAACATACCTGTAATCCTAGCAATTGGGAAGCTCATGTAGGAGGATGGCCATGTGTTTGAGGACAGCCCGGACAACCTGATCTTTCTTTTCTTTTTTCCTTTTCTTTTCTCAGGTATCTCCTCTTGTCTTTCTTGGACAGAGTCTCCTCTGCTTCCCTTTCTTTTTAGCAGGCTATGTCCCTCTTACCCCTTCTCATTTAGACCTTTATCTGATTCCCTCTCCATCTCATTCCCAGACAAGCTCTCAGAAACGTTGTCTCCAGTATTCTCCAGCAGCCACTTGGCTTGGATCTTTTCCAAATCATTCTCCTTAGTTCTGTTCAGAAGCTTCTCTACCTGCCTTTTTTCTAAACAATCTTGATCCTGGGTCTTCTTTAATATAGTCTTTACTTGGGTTTTATCAAGTAGCATATTCTCCTGGGCATTCTGTAACAGGCTTTAGTCCTCATCCAAGTTCTCTTTATTAGTCAGTGTTTTCTCTGTGGTGACTGATCTGTCATCTTTTAGTTTTTTTGCCTTCTGAGCCTGTGCTGTCTCTTCTTCAGTGATTTCTTCATGTGGACTCTGGTCATTGGTTCCATTCCTTCCCATAATGGATGATTTCTCTTTCTCAGTTATTCCTGTCTCTCTCAAAGGCACTGAACTTATTTGTTTAATTATCTTAACCAGCATTCTCAGCTGTTGTTTTTCTATCATCTTCAGATATTTACCCCTAGAACTAACCCTTTTGTCTTCTGCTTTAGTCCCCTTTACCCTATCCAGTTTCCCCACTGCTTGTCCTCTTTCCTGTTTGGTGATTGTCTTTCCCTCAGAAACATGTCTCTCCTTGGTTCTAATGTCTTGGGCCAGTTTCTTCTCTTCTGAAGATAGTTTATCCTCCCTTTTAATAATTTCTCTTTCTTCTTGGGTTATTTTTTCTTTCCAATCCTCTCCCTGTTTTCTCTTTTAGCAATATGCCTCTCTTTCCTGCCCAGTCCCTTTTGGGTCAGCCTCTTTTCTACTGTCTTTTCTTTTTCTTCCTTTCTATCCTTTTTTGTTAGCCTCTTTTTCTTGAAACCATTTCTCCATCTCACCATCCCATACTTCCACTTTTAGGGACAATTTTCATTTTTCCCCAGCCTGTAGGTTTTTTTGTTCCACCTCCTTTTCTTCTTTATGACGCTGTATTCTCTTTTTCTGGGCCAGTTTTAGGACTTCTCTTTCTCCAGGGCCACTTTAGTTCTTCCTCAATTGCTTTCTGAAACCACATTTTCTTTTTGTTAGCTCTCTTCTTTCTTTCCATGGGCTGTTTCTCTCTCTTTCTGAACATTTTCTCAGTGCCCTCTATTATTTTCCTCTCTTCTGGGACCAGTTTCATTTTTTGTCTTGGCCATAGGTTTATTTTCTTAACTTCCTCCTCCTTTTTTTCAACCAGCATCTCCTCTTTCCGGTTCCATCGCTTTTCTTCCAGAGCCTGTTGTTTCTTGTCTTGGGCATCTCCAATCTTCTTCCTGTGACCATCTCTTCATTTTTCCAGCCTGAGCCTGTTCTTTCATTGGTAAGTCCAGTTAGTTTCTCTTTTTCCCATGAAGGTTGTCTCTTCCTCAGTTTCCTCCTTTTCCTGTACCTTTCTCTCTTCTCTCTAGCATTTTCTCATCTTTTTCCAGGCCTGTTTATCTTATTGTGACAATTTCATTTCCCTAAGCTTTTCCTTCTCTTTAAGGTCCAGTTTCTTTCTTTTGTGCACTAAATGCCTTTTCTCCTCCTTTTCCTTCTCTTCCTGAGCTTGCCTCTCTTTCTTGTCCTTTTCTTTCTGTTTATCCTGTTTCCCAGCTTGTTCTTTCTTTTTATAGACATGCTTTCTTTCATAATACTTTTCCTCTTTTGCAAACTTCTGGTCAAGATGGTGGCTGAGTAACAGAGCTGCACAATGTCTCTTTGTGGACCCACTTAAGAAGTTGAGAATATAGTAAAAGAAAAAAAAAAACCCACCTGTTCAATGTAGCTAAAACACAGAGGAATTCCCTAACAACTGAAAGGAGGCCACAGGAAGGTCAACAAACTCCAAAACATATCAGAAATGGAGGTAAACAGCAGCCCAGGAAGCCACCCCACACTGACTGTGAATGGCTGGGAGCCACCAGGATGCACAGACAGAGGAAAGTTATGAGACCTGAAACCTCAGACGGATGTAAGCATGGATCTGGAAGAAGAGGAATTGACAGCAGCTGGTGGCCCTAGCCTCCAAAAGCAAGCCTGCGGGTAATGCAAACTGAAAATACAATGTGAGCTTCCCTTGGGAAAGGCATCCTGGAACCTAGACCAGAGGCAATGCTTATTTTTTTTTTTAATCAACCCAAGATTGAACTATTTGGAGTAAAAGAAAGCCAGAAGAGCACATCAGAGTTTTGGGGTCACTGTTAAACAGTGCCAAGGAAGAAACTGACACAAGAGACAGTTGTGGAGAAAAGGACTGCTGACACCCTCAATGGCTTGGGGCCAGTGAGAACACCTCCAACGGTGGACAGCCCTGCCCTCAGGGGAGGGAAGCCAGGATAGGCGAGAGAGCTTTGCTGAGGGGTCTGGGGTGTGAACAAGATACCTTAGAGGCCATCAGGGTGTTAGGTCCTCTTTCATTGCCTACTCGCAGCACAGAACTCAGAGAAATTACAACTAGCCCCCTCCCACACCCTCATATCTGTTCAAAGAATCCACGCGGCTAAGCCTTTAAAGTGAAGTACTTCAACAACAGAAACGGGAAGAAAAGGCAACAGGACACACACAGAGGTGCCTGAGACTACAGTAGTTAGTGTCATCGTCCCTGAAATAGTAGAACTCATAGGGAAGGAAGTCAAAAAGTAAATAAATGAGTTGAATGACCAGTTAAAAAAAGATATCCTCAAAGAAATGCAAACAGTGATCAGTGGGCTGAAAGAGGAACTTACTAAATACATAGTGGCCCTAATGAACACGAAACTTACTGAGCATATAGAAGCCACAGATAAAAAGTTGGCTGAGGTAAATAAGAAAATGCAAGATATGAAGGAACATTTTGATAGAGAAGTGGAAACCGATTTAGCTGAAATTCAGGCTATAAAAAATACATTTGAAAGCAGGGGAAGTCAACTCAAACATCACAAAGACAGAATTTCAGACTCTGAAGACAAAGCTGAGCAAACAAACGCTAGAACTAGGCATGACTCCAAAAGTAGAAATGAGCAAAGTGGCTTGATACAGTGACTGATAGATGATTCAGAGAACCAGTCTCAGAATTGTGGGAATGGGAGAAAGAGCAGAAGACAGCACCAAAGGTAAAAATAATTTATTCACTGAAACCATGAAAGAAAATCCCCCAAATCTAGGAAAAGAAATTAATTTTCAGGTACAAGAAGCTTATTATAAAATACCAAACAACCTCAACTGGAAAAGAGACTCCCCACAACACATCATAATCAAATCTTCAGAATATAACATAAAAGGAGAGTATTAAAAGCAGCAAGAGAAAAACTGACATTATACTACTTAGCAACCCCATTTGGATTTCCAAATATTTCTCAATGCAAACTTTAAAGGCCAGGAGAGCCTGGATCAAGATCTTTTAAGCCTTAAAAGACAGCAAGTATCAACCTAGCAAAATTATTTCAAATTATATCCAGCAAAATTATTCCTGAAAATTGAAGAAGTAAAAAATTTTCATGACCAAGAATCCCTATAGAAATTTGTTACCACTATCCCAGCATTGCATAAAATACTTGAAGGACTCTGTGAGAGAGACAGACAAACAGCACCAGAAAACATGGAGGAAACATCTAAAGAGAAAGTGTAACAAAAAGTAGATTGCCTTATGAATTTCATTGTTATAGTTCTTTTCTTATGTGGACTGGTGGCTGAGGCCATGTTAAAGAATCTCAACAAAAATAAAGTAAGATACAGAAAAATAAAAGACCTTTTGGCAAATCATCCCAATAAAAGGCTCTGCTGGACTCAGAGAGGAGCCTTCAAGATATGACTACTGCAGCCCATTCTAGGGGTAGGAAGCTGAGCTAAAGCATGGTGATTTGAGTGGTGAATTGAGATAGAGACAGAGGATTAAATATGTTAAATGTCACTTGGTTTCTCTGATCTGGGAAAACCAGAATACAGGCATTCTATACAACCAAATGGGTGTGATAGTGGGAGTTATGGGGGAGATGGGGAGGACATGAGAGGTCCAAAAATGGGGAAGAGAAAAGATTGTAATGTTGACGTGACAAATATGTGCACAAAATACTCCAGTTAATTGTAAACATTATTATCACATGTATACAGTAATAAAAATGATGGTGGTGGGGGGGAAGAGCCACTATATACTTTTTTTAAAATGCAAAAGATTTCTTGCATTCTGGCAAAGACCACCACAGATGCCCACATTCTGAAGGATTATCCATATTCTTTTGACTCTGTGACCACAACAGTTAGATATCCACTGGATTTTGTTTTTACCAGAGGACTCACTGATAACATAATTTTAGAGTGGCTCCAATAATAGCAGAGAAAGAATGCTATAAAGATATTATTAGATCAACAATTTGAAATATTGACAGTAGATCCACAAATGAATTAGATACTACTATTTTCTGGGTCTTTCAAGGAATTTGCCAATTTCATCTATGTTGTCAAATTTATGAGCATAAAAGTTATTTATAGTAATCTTTTAGATGCCTGTAGGATCTGTAGTGGTATCTCTTCTCCCATGCCTAATGTTTGTAGTGGTTACTTTCCCCTTTTGGACAGACAAGAAAATGAAGGTAATAATGGAGAAATTATTCCACTCAAGGCTACAGAGTCAGCTGGGCTATATTCATTTTGAATGTATGGCCTGGCTGTTAGACGAATCATCCTTTTGAGGCTTCCTGCACTCAGCCCATAGTTCTCGCACAGTGCATACCACCATGTCAGACCATGGAAGAGCCCAACTCCAAAGCCACAGTTCTTATTGCCTTTATCCTTAGAGATGAATCCAGCTTTTCAGAATGTTCTGCTGCCCTCTATCATCTACCTCCCTCCAAAAAAAAAAAAAAAAAACCCACATGTGGAAGGATTAGAATAACAAAATAGAGACTGTGGTGGGGAATGGTAAGTGGCAAATATGGGCTGCTTGCTAGAAGCAGTTGGAAGTCTCATTTTACCTGGAAAGAGATAGTTCTGAAGTCTCCATAATAGGGAGGAATCAGGATTACTAGTATCAACAGCTTCCTCCACTTTACTATACCTTTTCCTTTAAATCTCATCTCCTTACTTACTGGAAGGAGGGTTCATAAGTTCCTAGAAAACTGAGAACCTGTTTGAGGTAACACCTAGTCTTCCTAATTCTTAAGTCCATCACTCTCTCAAACCCCAGGTCTTAAGTGGAAGCAAAGGAAGTTAAAAACACAGGTTTCTTTCCTTTTCATTCTGCTTCAACTTCAAGTGGTTTTAACCTTTAGTGAGACCCAGACATGAAGTCACCAGATGGCACTGGCTAGAACTTGGTGAAGCCTTTTCCTTCACTCTGAGAATCTGAGATCTCCTCAATACCCAACACATCTATTTTGGACTCAAGCCATCATCACAAACAGCTAAGATCAGGGAAGTACAGTCAGTTCCCAAAGTAGCCAATACTAATTGACAAAAAGCTGGATCTTCTGGTTCTAAAATCCATTCCATTTCCTTTTTGTATGTATGCGTGTTTGTGGAACTGGGGATCCAACTTAGGGCCTTTCTACTGAGGTACATCCCCAGCCCATTTTTTAATTTTAATTTTGAGACAGGGTCTCATTAAGTCACTAAGTTACCCAAGCTAGGCTTGAACTTGGGATCCTCCTGCTCCAGCATCTCAGACTTCTGGAATTGTAGGCTTTCACCACCAGGTCCAACTCTACTTCTTGTATCAGTGTAAATACACATTAGTTTTGGTGCCAGTTGTTTTCCTTATATATTTTGGGGGAAGGGGGCAGGAAGCAAGATAGGGAGGAAACAGGGAAAGACTTTTCTGCCTCCAGGCCTAAACAGGGTGAGCAACAATGGCTGATGGGGCATTTTCCTTCTCATAATAGTTTACCTGACAAACTTCCCAGATAAATAGTTTGGAGAAAACGGACACTTTGAAGTGCTTATTGCAAACAAGAATGTCCTCTTTATTCCATGTACAGACATTCGTTTTCAGGTAGAGAGGGGACTTTGACCAGTACCTACCTCTGTGTGGACCTTAGAGATGAAAGGTCTAGATTTTGATGACCAGATCTTTTTCCAGTTGCAAATGAAAAGTCCTGACCATCAGCCAGCCCCTAATTAGGGAGTGGGAGCAATGATATGGGGCAATTTCTTAGTGAGGTGACTATCAGCTTGGGGTAGGCTTTTCCAAGCAAGTTCTAAGATCCCATAGTGGGCAATCCCTATGGAAAGTATGGTGCGCACATTATTCTGTCCAGGAAGGGGTACCACATTCTGGAACCCTAAAGACTTTTTTAGCATATGAGAACTACCACAAATCAGGCAGTGAAACAGCCGCTCCCCAGGTGATAGATATGTGGCCTTTGGGGCTTCTGTGTAGATGATCTCTCGTGACTGAGGTTCCCTTCTCAATATCAAGTCTTGTAGCAGCCTCTGGATGCGGGGGGACCTAAGTTGGTACAGATCCACAAGCTGGTGGAACTTTTCCAGCCAGGCAGTTGTGTCGTCAGCATATTGATGCTGCAGCATCTGCAGAACATGGTATAGTGCCACAAATGTCTCCCATAGAGGTACCTCATCTTCCTTTTTCTTTGACGTGGGCTGTGTCTTCTCCAGTTTGGGCAATGTGGGATACCTGCCCTTACCCTTAAAGCCCCACAGGTCCTTTTGAAACATTAGTGCCAAGGTTTGTTTGTCCACAGAAGCATGGGCACCTGTGAAAATGTCTCTTTGGGCAGGATAAAAATGTTGTTCCTGCATCCGTTTGAGAGCATCTGAAAACTTCTGTATCCGTGCACTCCGGTAGGGCTCCCCTAGAAGATCCCAATGTGTAGCCTTTGCGTCTGTAATTTTCTTGGTAACTAATGAGGATTTTGGTTTGGGGGTAGCCAGAGGTTTTAGCCAGCTCTGTTTTTCCTTTTCTGGAATTACTTTCAGGTGTTTCTGACTTATGACCTCCCCACTGGGCTTTGAGATCCTTGTGCTTTGTGATTCTAGAGCTTGCTTGTGATGGTGCACAATGGCTTCAAGTATGGCCAGATGTAACCATTCTGAGTCTCCCTTGGAGGTGAGATCTTTGAGGAGCTGGCAAAGTCTGTGGAAACTTTGTCTGGAAAGCTCTTCTCCTGCTTCCATCCGTTCCAGGATTTGGTGGATCCACTCTATATCTGAAAGGCTTACTTTTGGATATTGTTCCTCAGCCAAGATTTGGGCAGGGGGTAATTGTACTTTAGTTTGTTTGGTCAGAGATGGATGATGCTGCAAAAACCACTTCCACCTGCCATATTGTGGTTTGTGTTGGAGTTTGTAAGCCTTGATGGTTTTACTAAATTTGTGGGTCATGATTGATGGCTTTATGTCCTGCTCTTGGGACACCAAAACCGTATCCAAAACAGACAGAGGCATAGGCTTGTATTTCTCCACCAGTTTTCTCTCTTTATCCTTCAACTTTGACGTTGAGAGTGTCCTGTATGCCTGGAGTGGTATGACCTTTTCTTCCTGTAATATTTGTGCAACTGTCTGTGGCATTTGTGACTTCCCTCTAATTTCCATAGCTGTGCTCAACTGTCTGGAAGGACTTTTTAGAACTCCCAGTTCTGTATCGCTGTCTTTGACCCCAAGAGATCGTTTTCCAATAGAGGGGACTATTTCCCTTCCTTGTAGGTCCTTTCCTCTTTCCTGTAACTTAATTAGTTCTTTGCTTTTTAAGATTTCCTTTTCCTTGTCTTCTTCTTCCACGGAGCTTCTTTCCTCTTCTGTTTCACTGAGACTTTCCATCTCCTCTTCGCTCATGCTTCCTTTTTCTTCTGTGAAGACCTCTTCTTTGAACACTCTATCCTCCTCCTGCACCTGCTTTTCCATGTCTTTCATTTCCCTTTTCTCTTCCTCTTTTTTCTCCTTATCACTTTCTTCTTCCTGTTTCTCCTTCCTTTTTTCTTTCTCCTCTTCTTCTTCCTCATACTCATCAGACAAACTCTCATGGTCTGTTTCTTCTAACAGGCTGTCTATTTCCTTGGAAATACTCTCTTCAGTTTCTAACTCATCTACTTTCCGATAAGCCTTTCCCTCTGTGGTGTCAAGTTCTTTTCTCCAGCCTTGTTTAAGGGATGGGCTTTCCTCTTCTTCTTCCATTACTTCTTCCTCCTCTACAGCCTGTATGACTGCTCCCCGTTCCCTGGCCAACCTACTTTCTTCATCAGCCACTTTTTTCTCTTGCTGTGTCATGCTTTTTATTTCCTTGGACAGTTTTCTCTGTTCCCTAGCCAGTTTCTTGTCTTTGGTGGTCAATTCTGAATCTTCCTCAGAAAAATCCCTTTCTTTGACATCAAGTCTGTTTTGTTTCTTGCTCAGCTTGCCCTCCTTAGCAAGCAGTGATCGCTCTATCTTTGTCATCTTTATTTCTTTCTGGGTTAATTTTCTTTCATCATTGATTAATTTTTGAAGTACCTTTACGATTTTGCTTGTTTTTGCTGGCTCTATAGAAATGCCCTTCTTTACTTTAATCACATTTGCTATTGCTTTGGCCAACTTCCTTTCTTCTTGGGCATATACTCTCTTTCCTATAGTAAAGTCTAGTTTTCTTTTGGCAATGTCTTTTTCCTCTGTAGCCAGCATCCTATCTTCATATATCAGTGCCTTCTCCTGTACCGACAGTTCCTTTTTCATTAAGTCTATTTCATGCTCATCCAGTTCTGTCTTTCCTGAGGTTTCTTGGGTCCCTCCCTTGGAGAGAATTTCTATCTCCTCAGCCAATTTGACCTTTAGTTGGTCCAATGTCTTCATTTCTATGTTTAATGCCTCTTCTTTCTTAGCAATATCCAGCTCATCTCTGAGAATTTCCCTTCTTTGGAACTCTGATGTTTTCTCAGCAGCTAATTCCATTTTTTCTTGGGCCAGATTCTTCTGGGTTTCAGCTAGAATTTCATCTGCTGGAACCATACTCTTCTCTACAAAATCCAGCTTTTGCTTCTGCTGGGCCACTTCCTCATTTTCTTCTTTCAGCTTCTTCTCTGCCTGAACCAGTGTCTCCTTGTACATATTTAGTTTCTTCTCTGTTACAGCTAATTGTTCTCTCTCCTGGAGGAGTTTTTCTTTAACACGATGGAGACTCATTTTCCTCTGAGTCAATTTTTCCTTTTCTTGAGCCC
Source organism: Ctenodactylus gundi (assembly GCA_004027205.1). Lineage (NCBI taxonomy): Eukaryota > Metazoa > Chordata > Mammalia > Rodentia > Ctenodactylidae > Ctenodactylus > Ctenodactylus gundi. The sequence goes on from PVKB01000236.1 coordinate 52,120, forward strand.
AATTCTTCCTTTTTTGAGCTAGATTCTCTTCTTTCTGGATCAGTCTCTTCATGTTATTCATGAATTCTTTCTTGTCTTTGACCAATTTTTCCCTTTCCTGGGCCAGTTTCTCTTTATCCTCCATCAGTTTATACCTTTTCTGGGCCAGTCTTCTCTCTTCCTCAGGTTTTTTTCCCTTGTCCTGGAGCAACTTCTCCTTTTCCTGGATCTGTAGCTCTTCTTCCTGGGCCAGTTTCTCTTCCTTCCCAACCAGATTGTACTCTTGCCAGGCCAGTGTCGTCTCTTTCTGGTCCAGTTTCTCTCTTTCCTTAACCAGTGTCTCCTCTTCATGATTCAGTTTATTTTCTTTCAAAGCCAATTCCTCCATGTTCTCAGCCAGTTCCTCTGATTCCTCAGCCATCTCCTTTTCCTGCCATTCAAGACTGTGCTTCTTCTGAGTCAGTGCTTCTACTTTCTTGGCCAATATTATTTTTGCTTCAATCAGTTTCACTCTTTTCCTTGCCAGTCTCTCTTCTTCTTGAGCCAGTTTCTCCAATTTTCCAGCCAATTTTTTCTTTTTCTGGGCCAATTTCTCTGCTTCCTGGCTTACATCCTCCTCTCTCTGGGCCAGTTGTTCCTCTTTCTGGGCAAATTCCCTCTCTGCCTGGGCTATTTTCCCATCTAATGACAATTTCACATATTCTTGGGTGAGTTTTCTCTGTTCCTGGGCCAGCTTTCTCTCTTCTTGGGCAAGTTTCTCCGCTTCTTGGGATAGTCTCCTTACCTCTTTGGCTCGTTTTGTTTCATCTTGGGCTTGTTTCCTCTGTCTCCTGATCTGTCTCTGTTCTTCCTGGATCTGTCTCTGCTCTTCTGTGATTAGTTCTTTTTCCTCCTTTTCTCTTTTCCCTTCTTCCCCTTCTTCCCCTTCTTTTTCTTCTTCCCCTATCCCTTCTTCCTCTTCCTTAGATATTTCCTCCCACTTCTGCAACACTTCTTTCTCCAGAATTGGTTCCTTCTCATCCTTGGACCTGGATGACAATACCTTTTCCCAGGCTTTTCTCCATTCATCCCGTGTCAACTTCCTCTTCTCCCCTTCCTGCACTTCCTCTATTGAAAATAGCTTCTCTTCATCCTCGGGTAGTTTCTCCTCTTTCTGATCATGCCTTCTTTCCCAATCTTGTTTCCATTTATCCCAGGATATCCTTGTCTCATCGTGGGCCTGCTTCCACTGATCCCAGGACTTCTTCCATTCCTGCCAAGACACCTTCCTCTCAACCTGGGCTGGTTTTTTTCCTGGCTCAAACACCTTCTCCTCTAGCTTGTCCATTTCTTCTACTTTCTCACTCATATCCTTTTCTTCTTCGATTACTTCCATCTCTTTTTTACCTACTTTGCTTTCCTCCTGGACTGCTTTCCTCTCTTCCTTTGATACCTCAGTAAAGCGTTTCTTTTCTTCTTTCTTTGGCTTTTTTTTTCTCGTGAGTTTGTCAACTGGTAAAATTTGTTTTCCCCTGCCTTTTTTGAGACCTTGTAAGGCCTCCATTTTCCTTTCTTCCTTTTGCATTTGCTCTTGCTCCTCTGGTATGTCTTTGTCTCTGATTACCATGTCCTCTCCAACTGTTTCTTCCTGGATAAAAACTGGTTTTTCTTTTGGCCAGACTGCGTCCCAGTCAAGATCCTCCTCAAGCATATCCTCACTTTCTTCATTCAGCAGGGGGCAGATCTTCTGAAAGAGTTCCCAACTGGGGTGCTGATCTGTAAGTATCTCCTGAGCTGTCCTCACTAGCTCAGTGTTTAGATCTTCTAACACTTGAGTTTGGGAACCAGATATCCTCAGGATCATAAGACGACATAGATCATCCCGCCACGATGAACCAGGCTCTACCCTGTGGCCAGGTACCCCAGTAGCACCTCGCCCATGAAATTTTATCTTTTTCCTAAGTAGTTCTTCTGTTACAGGAGGAAAAGCCTCCTCAGTTAAAACAGCTTCTTCTTTTCTTTTCTGCTTTTGTTTCTTTATGGGTTTCTGAGTTGTTTTCTTACTTTTATCATATATTTTACTCAGCACTGTCATCTCCTTTGAGGAATCTGGCTCTAAAAGTTCAACTCCTTTTGAGCCCTTTAATGAACTGCTGATTGAAGATATGGAATAGGTGATTGTATCCTCCGTCTCAAGTGGTACAACTTCACTCTGATCAATTTCGGCTTCAAAAGGACCTAGCTCTGTGCTCATCTGTTTAGTGTCTCCTCCCTCCTTCATCCTTTTGAGACCTCGCAACAACTTGCGGGCTACAGGGAAAATCAGGAGTTATTAGTAAGGAAAGCATGAGAGACTAGTTCTTTCTAAATCTGGTATGAACTAAAAGGATCTGCCACAAAAGAAATATCAACAGAGAGGGCTGGGGCCAAACAAACAAACAAACAAACAAAAAACATTCATTCTTGTACCTCTCCACAATCCTAGGAGAGAGAACTCTTCAGATCTTGAGTTTGGGTAAATCCCTCCTAGGAGAATTTTCTTCTGTGATATCTTGTCACTTATCTCTCTCCCCACCTAGAATCTCTTGACCCTCATTAACTCTAACTACCATGCTTCTTGGAGACCCTGAGGCATGGACAAGATCATCACATACATACTGTGTTTTTTGCCTCCTCGGCCTCGTCTTTGGCCTTTGCTGCGTTTGACTTCAGGTTCTTCAGGAACTGTGGGAAGCTCTGTGAGAGAGGGCTTAGAATCAGAAGGCCTTGGGACAGTAAAAGAAAAGTGAGGCTTTTTATCTTCTTTAGACAAGGTCAGATTTTCATTCAGTTGCTGCTCCACTTGAGTATAAAGGATTTGAAGGTCTGTGGGCCGCATCCCTAGCAGATGATCCAGAGACTCTTCCCCAATCATCTCTTGCCTAGGAAGGTCAAAGGAGAGGAAGACCTATGTTGATTCAGGCTCAGAGAGAGAACAGAAGGAAAGAACTGATATGAGGCAGAGTGGCCAAGAGGGACAGTGTAGGTAGAAGCAAATGAAGAAGAAAAAGTCTAGGAGGCCAAGATGGCAGTGATTTAGGGGATCTGTATTGGAGCTTCAAGGGGCAGCAGAAAGAATAGAAAGTAGGACTTGAAGATGGGACAGGCAGAAAACAGGCAAACAAGTGAAGAAAAGTGGCTGAGCCTGGTAGCAGGAGGATCATAGGATTGAGCCCAGGCTGAGGAAATCAGTAATTTAGGGAGACCTTGTCTAAAATAAAGATTTACAAAAGGGCTGGAGAGGAAGCTCAGTGCAAAGGCCCTAGGTTCGATCCCAGTATTGCAGTCAATGAATTAATAGATAAATAAACAGAGAAAAGAGTAAGCAATGAGGTAATCATCAAGGGAAGTCTAGGAATTGAAAAGGCTCTTTATGTATATGCCATACACTTATAATCCTAGCTGCTCAGGAAATTGAGGCAGGAGTAAGTTTCATCCCAATCTAGGTGACAGGAAGACCCCACCTCAGAAAGAAATAAAAAAGCCTATGAAGGAAGAAAGTTCAGGGATGCCTAATGACCAGGGATGAAAAGGTAGGGAGGAAAGAGAAAAAGAGAAGAACAGAGAAAAGATAATTAGCAAGTTGTTTTAAAAAAAAAATAAAGAAAGTGGGGCTGGAGGAATGGCTCAGTAGTTAAAGTGCTTGCCTAGCAAGCGCTAGGTCAAGCACTAAGTACCAGAGTTCGATTCCCCTGCATCACATAAAGCTGGGCATGGTGGCACATGCCTGTGATACCAGCACTCGGGAGGCTGAGGCAGGAGGATTGCTGTGAGTCCAAGGCCAGCCTGGGCTCCATAGTGCGTTCAGGACCAGCCTGGGCTACAGAGTGAGACCGTGTCCCCATCTCCCCCCCCAAAAATGAAGAAAGCCCAAACAACTTACTGCAATTCCTGAAAAATCTCTTGTTTCTGGATCAAGGTTAAGAGTGAAGTCCTACAATTAATTCCAGTCTCAGTCATGAGGTCCAGGGCCTTATTCCTCACTTTTGAGTCCTTATCCATTAACCCTTGGGCCAGAGGCAAAGCAAAAAGATGAGTGATCATTCCTAGACGCTGTAGCCCTTCCCAGGCTAGTTCTCGGATCAGTGGATTGGAATTTGTTGTATCATCCAGCAGGCGATGGGCTGTCTCAGAACGCAGAGATGGAGATACTTGGTAAGAGGCAAAGATCTGCCCCAGTGCACCAATACAACACTGGAACTTCAGTGGAGAAGCATGGATCATAATATTGAGGATTGTCTCAATCAAGCTACTAATGGCTATTTCACTCATTTTTTTCCCTAGCCAGCTGCGGTTTGCTGAGTCTGTAAGGACACTGTAGGTTACATCCTTGGATTTTCTCTTGTCTAGGAACTCTTCATCCTCCTTATCTGGAGGTTGGGCATCATATAAAGCTCTTACCTTGCGTTGCCAGAAGAAAAATGGTACAGATTTTTCCCATTCCAGTTCCCTCTGCGGTGAATGAAGGTTGCACTGTAAGTATATTGGGCTGCCCTCTGGCCAAAGACGGGCACGAATCACTGAGTTGGGGATATAACAATCAGGAGCAAGGAGCCATTCCCGCCCATGACCAAAGTAGCACTGCAATATCTGATAAAGGTTGATTCCATCCCACCTAGTCAGTTGTAGCTGGGGAGGAACCACATACTGCTGATGGTGAAGTTTGCTTGTCTGCATCTCATCAGTTTTCATCTTCTCCAAAGGATCATGTGTGAGGGTACATAGTATCACAGGACTGTCATCCTCATCTATGACATGTGGCACAGAATGGTCAAAGGCAATGGCCCTCTTATTGAAAAGGCTTTCCAGACACACTAACTCTTGTTTCCTATTACCAAGATAGATATACTTGGGCACAAATATGGTCTCAAAAGAGAAGAAGAAGCTTGGCATGAAGGGCTTAGGGGCTTCTAGCACTTCATCTGTTAAACTCATTAAGGAAAGACGAGAAAGCAGTGTAGGGGGAAGCAGTTTTAAACAGGACACCAGATAAATACTCTGGTTGAAAGTCACAAGCAGGTCACCTCGGTCATTTGCAAAGCAGAGAGGACCAAAGTGCAGTGATGAGTCCAGCATAGCTATGAGTCTACCGTGGAAGTCCCAAACTCGGACAGAGCCATCACTTCCACCTGTGACGAAAAGACTCAAGGGCAGGCAGACATCAAAGGATGTGATGGCACACTGGTGCAGAGGCAGTGTCTCTATAAATTTCAAGCCTTTGTGTGACCCATAGGACAGAAAGTCATGGAACTTCCAGAGACGCAGGCAATTAGTGTCTGTGATGGCACCCACAGAGTTGGGCAAGAGTACCAGTTGTTTTAGGTGACAGCTACTGAGAATGCTAGCGAGGGGCTGCAGTTGTACACTGTTCCTATCCAGCATGACTTCTGACAGATGTACATAGTCATCCATACCATAAGAACAGAGCAGAGAGTTTTCTCGGGTACTCACAGGCCCTCCAGACAATGTGGAGAATGCCAGTACGGCCCCGAAATGTACATATTTCTCAATTCGGGCACAGCTATGCTGGGAAAGCACTCTTACCATACCACTCTGGTGCCCAGAGAATATCAATCCTTTTAGCCCCTGCCCCAGGTAGAAATCTCCATAAGCCAGACATTGTACAAAATCCTGGGCATCTGGTGAGGTGCATAAGACATACTTGGCTGGGCAAGGACAACGGGTTGTGTCAAACACCAGAACTTCTGAGCTGCCTGTTGCCACATAAAGCTCCTCTTTACCTGGGTCGTAGGCCCAATCCACAGCCTGATCCAGGATTGAGAAGGGCCAGGTGACAATTAGAAGTTCTCCTGTTAATGGGGACAAAAAGCGCAGCAGGCCATCTTCCGTAACGCACAGGATCCGGAACCAGTTGTCTCCACAACACACCCGATGCACCTGCTGAGGAGTAGCTCCACACACATGAAAGAGATTATAGAAATAGGGCAGTCGGCGCAGAGAAAAACTATGAGTAGTTTGGCAGAAGAAAGTAGTGTCGTCAATGAACTGGAGGCGGTATAGCTCCTTATCAATTTCCAGCCGCCGAAGCAGGTTCCCTGAAGTAAGGTTCCACTCCTTGATTATCCCTTCCTTGCCAGCTGTTAGCAGGGTATGGGCCTCTGATCGGCTGCGGATACATACTACTACTGAGTGGTGGGCCTTGAAACTGTGGAGAGCCTGACTTTGACTAAGGTTCCAGATGTGGATTTCCCCAGCCTTGTTTCCGGCATAGAGGAAACCCAGATCCAAACAGGTGAAACAGCAGGTGATGGAGGAGCCACTGGTGGTAGACATGAACTTCTTTGCCTCTACCAGATTGCCCTGGCCCTGGTGTTCAAGAACTCTTATCACAGTCTCACAGAGGGCCAGGAGGGAGCCACCGGGGCCATTCAGCAGGATATCCTGCACAAGTTCATCACCAGGCAGGGAAAACATGTGGACCATTTGGAGGCCCTTGCCACTTGCCTCAATAACCCAGGTGACCACTGCCCCTAAGATGCCAGACAAAACCATTTTCATTTCTGGATCATAGCAGAGGCAGTTGATGTTGAAGCGGCAGGGCACTATGCCCATAGGTTTGAATGCCCGAAAGTGGTCCCTAAAGAGCCGCAGGAGCAGGTCACCACAGTAGACCACCAGGATATGAAAGGAACCTGTGTGGACCATTGCCTGGATGGGTGGCAGTCGCTCAGTCATGACAAATGTTCTCTTCTCAACCAGGTCTTCAGATACGCTCTTCATCCATACTACAGCCTAGAAGAGAATAAGGCAGAAATGGCCTAAAAAAGAGAAGAGGAATAAGGGGCCAAAGATTCAGCTGCTTTCTTCTATTCATTTTCTAAGGAGGAGTTGGAAGAGTCTAGAATGATTTTTATCCTCTGGGGATGGGATTTGAAGCTATGGTACTGGTGAAAATCCTGTGCTCTTTCCCCTACTTTAGGGAAACTATACATAAAGTGTAGATAGCAAAAGGGACAGCATCAGGGAGGAATCTGGATCCAGGTCATATTCATTGAAGGGGTGTATCTTGTCAGCCTAGGTGAAGAGCTGTATAAGCTTGGACCATGGAGAATGGATTACAAAAGTGGGGGTTGGGGAGGCAGTTTTACCTGTATTTCTTTTGTGTATGACGTCACCCAAGAGAGGCAGACAAAGAAGTAGGCATCATTGAAATAATGGCATATAAGTGGCATATTTTGAGGATAGCGAGATTCCCTGAACAGTATCTGGGACCGGTCACTCAGTACAACTCTTTCATTCTTTGAGTTATCTAAAGATACCTGGAGAGAGGCATAGCACAAACTAAGGCCAGGCAGCACATACAACTAAATAATATTCTTCCCAAATTCATGATTGAAACAATTCCCCAAATCATTCCTACTATTCTTAATAACTCCTGTCACACCTACACATACACAATTTACCACCAATGGAACATTTATACTTTTCAGTCATGTAAAAAATCTCTTAATACATGGGGGAGCCAGAACCTTCTAAGTTCTATATAGGTAAGATTTTATAGTGGGGCCATGGGGAAAAGCAGTGTTCTCCCCAACATGACATTAGCCACATATGTTCCCTAACATTCTCTCTTGTGTCCAAACAGTACTATGAAGACACAATGGATGGGTATGGTGGTACAGGTCTGTAATCCCAGTGATCTGGGAGGCGGAGGCAGTTCAAGCCTGGCCTGGTGACTTAACTTAGCAAGACTCTGTCTCAAAGAATAAAACAAAATAAAATAAAATAGACTGGAATGTAGCTTAGTGCAAAGGCCCTAGGTTCAATTTTCAGTGAATACATAAATAGATAAATGACACACATTTAACTGACTACCAGGCAAGTAACATCATCTTGACAGTATCTCCCAAAAGTCAGTGCATCTCTAAGTCATTAAAGATTGAAACTGAACAAGCGTAACTTTTAGGACACTCTATCCAGCCTTTAAATTGGACAGGAGCAGCACACATACAATATATATTATCCCATAATGCTAGAATATGTACTATGAAATAGGCACCTGGGACCCATTTGCAGAGTCACCCATAGCAAAACTGAAAATTGGCAGATTTCTCTTTCTTGGCTTCACCCTTCTCTCCTAGGAAATTTTTCTTCCTAGAGAGGTGGCTCCTCTGATCATGCTCCAAAGTGTTCATCTTCCATTATAACGTGCCCATGTAAAAAAGAGGTCTGTAGACCTATTTGGAAATTGATGGCCCACTTTCTGATTTTTTGTTTGTTTCATTTGTTGTTGTTTTCTTTTTATTTTGGACAAGATCTCACTCTGTAGCCCAGGTTGATCCTGAACTCATTCTATAACCCAGGCTGGTTTTAGATTCATGGCAATCTTCCTGTTGCAGCCTACTGAGTGCTGGAATTACAAGCATGAGCAACCACACTCAATTTATGTGGTGCCAGGGAATCGAACCCAGGGCCTTGAGCTTACTGGGCTCTATGCTTTAACCACTTTAACCACTGAGCTATGCCTCCAGCCCCTGATGGCCTACTTTCTACTGAGGTGGCAGCTGTCTTGTTGGTTTACCCTGCTTGTTTCTCATTTCCATGGACAATCGATAGCTTTTCAGAAGTGATAGCTCTGTCTTCTGAAGAAAGACAGAGGCCAACCAGTGACACATTTATGTTCTACATATACGTTACCTGGTTGTTTTGTATGATGTCATTTATGAAGAATTTTAAATCTTTCCATGTGGGAATGAGTCTGGGAGAAGACATCACTTTGATTTCCCCTGGTTCTTATCAGGACTGTTGTGTCAACATCTGTGGAAATCCCAAAGAGAGCTAGTTAACCACTGATACTCATTGAGGAGCTAAGAGACAGGAGGAAAAAATCATAAATTCATGTTTACTGAACATCTAGTGTATGTCAGGAACTGTGCACAAAATATACCTTCTCATTTAAGTCTCACTATGGCCCGATAAGGTAAGTATTGCTCCATTTTACAGATGAGAAAACTGAAGTTTGGAGGGTGTAAATAAATGAGTTAGGGACTGAATCTTCATATTTTTTACCCAAGTTATTATAGGCCAGGGAAAAAGAAACACAGAGGGAAAGAAAAGAATATCTTGGCAGGTAAATAGTAGTTCTTTGCTGGTGGAGGTGTGTCAGAACATTTTGTGAGGACTAGGAAGTTTTGACCCTTGACCCTCCTGCACTAGAGTTGGGGGAGCAAGGACATCTTCAAATGCTAAGTTCTTAAACCGCCTGACTTATCCTAAGCCTCCTGAGTCAGAACTACGCAGGTGGGACCTACGAACCTTAACTTGTAAACAAAATCCCTAGGTGATCCTATTGGTATCCAGGTCTGGTTACCAAGGTGGGAAGTAGAGATAAGAGGCGCCAGGGACTAATATCCGCATATAGTTCAGCTGGAGGAAGGATCCAGCCTTGTGGCCTTGCAGGCTGTCCCAGGCTTGTGGTATCAGGTGGCTCTCATGCAGGAGATAGCTGCCATTCATCACCCACGTCCCATTCCTCTTTGGTCACCATGAAAACAATTACTTCTGGTTAGACTGTGAGTACGTTTTACTTCTCACAATGTCCGTCGGTCGAGCAATTTGTCATCAGTGGTGCCACAATAGTCTTATTTTTCCTCGTTTGTAAAATGAAAACGCTTCTTCTCTGCTTCACAGGATTGTTACAAAGATCAAACAGGATAATTCATGTGAAAACCCGTTAAATATATTCTGACACGCATGGAAGGTTAAACAGCATATGGTTTCTCTAATATGAGAAAAACAAATCATTTTTTAAAAGTAAGAGATGGAATAAAGTAAGAAGATAAACTTTTTGGACAGGGAAAGAGGATGGGGGTGTTGAGGGGATGTGATATGTAAATAATAAAAAGATTAAAAAGTATACTCTGAAGCAGCAAACAATTGTGACTGCTGATTTTAGGCTGGTATGGTTCTCCTTCTGTTCTTTCCAATTTGTACTATTCAGTTGCTCTGGCAAAATGACAGCTAAGTTTACATTCTGGCCAGCAGAGGGCATTGGAGGCCAAACTTGACTATTAGCAGAAGAAAAACAGGTTCCCAGGGCCCGCAGCATCAGCATCATCTGGAAACTTAAAAGAAATGCAGATTATTGGCTAAACCCCAGGGCTATTGGAAATTGAGGATAAAACCCAAAAATCTGGGTTTTTAAAAAATCAATACTGGGGATTTAACCAGGGGCTTCTGCACTGAGCTACATCCCCAGCCTTTTAATTTTTTGAGACAGGGTCTTCCTAAATTACACAGCCTGGGCTTGAACTAGTCATCCTCCTGCCTCAGCCTCCCAGAGGGCTGGGATTACAGGTTTGTGTCACTACACCTGGCTAAACAATCTGGGTTTTGACAAACTCTTCAGCTGATTGTCAGCATACTAAAGTACAGTAAAAGTCTGAGGTTAGGGGCTAGAGGTATATGACAGAGGTTAGAGCACTTGCCTAGCAAGTCTAAGGCCCTGTGACTGTTGAAGGGATTATGTCAACTTGAGGGAATTAGGAACCACACCTCCATTAAGATTAGGATTTGCGAACCACCCCTAGATTGGGGATCAAGAACTGGTCTGGATTAGAGTGTGAGTGATTTGTGGGTTGGCCAATGAGAGAAGAACACCCACACAGATGTGGGAGGGCTAATTGGAACTCTAAGGGCGTAAAAGGAAGAAAGAGGGAAGATCTTTACAGCTTCTTCCTCTGTGAAAGCTCTCGCCTTTGCAATTGTCTATGGATGCCAACTGGCTACACATTCGCTCCAGTCTCATCTGTGCCTGTGTGCCCATGGCTGCTCTTCAGTTGCCGATCTTCAGGCTTCAGTCTTCACCCAAGATCTACAGCAGACTCTCACCTCACTGGCTGTCCTGCAGTCCCAGACGGGAGATCTACTTCACAGCTGAGCAGCCATCTTGGAACACCTCTATCCTTGGATTTGTAAGCCTTCTTAATAACCCATTTGTGATAAAATCTGTAAATTCTGTCTTTTGAAAGAACCCAAACTAATACAAACCCTGAGTGTGATTCCCCAGCACCACATAAGATGGGTGTGGTGGTGCACACCCTGTTTTCCCAGAACTCAGGAGACAGAGGCAGGAGGATTGCTGGGAGTCCAAGGCCAGCTTAGGCTACATAGTTCTGGACCAGTCTAGACTACAGAGTGAAACCCTGTCTCAAAAAAAAAAGTTTGTGTTCAGAGGGTGGGAAGGGAGAAAGGGAAGTAAAAATCTAGATGCAATATATATATATATATATATATATATATATATATATATATATATATATATGCATTAGTTTGTGTTTAGAGAGCTTTTGGAATTCCTAATCAGTAGGGCCTGAGTCTTTTAAAACAAAGTCATCAGAACCCATCCTCTAGTATGGCTGAGCCTAGGTTCCATGTTCTCACAAAGACTTGATTGTTATATTTAGAGGAAAAAGCAGGCAAAATTTATTGCATGACTAGAGCCCACAGAAAGGTCCCACACAAATGGCTTCATTAGTTCATGAGAGAGCCCTGACAGGCATATATCTCTTCGTTGTACAAATAAGCAACATGAACTGTGAGAGAAATGGGATATTTTGAAGGCTACAAATGCACATTGAAGACTAAGGGTGCACACCTGTACTCCCATTGCTTGGGAGCCTGAGGCAGGAGGATTGCTGTTGAGTTCAAGGCCAGTCTGAGCTACATAGTAAATTCAGGACTAGCTTGCCTCAAGGGGGGAGAGAGAGAGAGAGAGAGAGAGAGAGAGAGAGAGAGAGAGAGAGAGAGGACAGAGTGACTTAGAGCCAATCCATATTCTGGATTCTTTATCAAAGGAGGAAAAGCTTCTGCCAATTGATACTAATGATTCTCTCCGACCCCCAAATGCATGCACAGAAGAGGGGTCTGGTATCAGACATCAGATCCCCAATGACTCGCTTGTTGCTTCTTTGGGCCTTCTTTCAGAAGCCAATGGGATCTGCTTCAGATTTTGCACATGAGTGGATGGCCATGCGGGACAGCTTCACAGCTCACATTTACCCACTGGCTTCTTGAGGCTCCCGAAATACAGTCATCATTTGTTACAAACTCACAGTTACTACCATCAGTTCCTATTCTAAATGTCCCCACTGGGTTCTACTTCTCTTTACCAGTCCACACACACACACACACACACACACACACACACACACACACACAAAATACAGCTGGGGCCCTTTGGGGAAACATCTCCAGGGAGGAGTAAAAAAGAGGCACTTCCAACTCCAAACCTGTTCTGCTACTCTGTCTCACCCTGTAGATCAGTTTCCTCAGGTTTCTCTCAGAGGCAGCCTCTCCCCTAAAATCCCTTACATTCCACTACCTGATCCTAGCATGGTTCTTAAAAGCAAATCTGGAGTAACTCTTTAATATTATACCAAAGATAATCCAATGGGAGATTTTAAACCCTATTGGTCAACTTATGACAGAAGGTATTTGGGGACAAAATACAACATGTCCTATTGACTGTGGACACACGCCAGGTCCAAGACTGGACATTGACAGTGGAACCATTTCCTTTTTCTTGGTTTCAAGTGCCAATTCAAGGTCTTGAATTGTCTGAACGAAAGCAAATGTTCCACCCTGCTTTAACAGACAGTCGCCTGTAGGGGGCACTGTCCTCCACCATCAAGTCCCTAGGCTCCCTCTGGGTCCTCCATTGGTGTGTTATTTAGTCTTACAAGGCAATATAGACAGGATTCTTGCTTCATATATCAATAGTTTACAGTTTAGTAGAGAAACTAGACACTAAAGAGTATTCACAAAATTGACTACAATGGGAAATTCTGAGTGATGGGTTATAATATTCTTTGAACCTTTCTGTAACTTGCAATTTTCTTAAATTTAAAACAAATTATACTAGCTGGACTTAGTGGCACAGGCCTGTATTCCTAGCATGCTGGTAGGCTAGGGCAGCAGGATTACAAGTTCAAGTCCACCATGGGCAAATTAGTGATTTATCAAGACCTTTGCTCAAAACCAGAACTATAAAACAGGCTGGGGATGTAGCTCATTACAAAGGCCCTGGGTAAACACATATACGCACACGTGCACCCACACATACCACATTAATGATTCAGGAGGTTGTTTGTTTATTTTTTACTTGAGACAAGTCTCTCTGTGTAGTTCAGGCAGGTCTTAAACTCACTATGTAGCCCAGGCTGGCCTTGAACTCATGGCATTCTTCCCCCACACTTTCAATAACTTTTAAAAATGGACATGGCAAGCGGGGCCTGATGGTGCAGGCACATAATGTCAGCACTGTGGCTGAGGATGGAGGATTCCAAGTTTGACGCCAGCCAGGGCAACTTAGAAACATGGTGAAAGCCTGCCCTCTTGCAAAAGTTAAAGTAACAAAAATGGACTGGGGATGTAGCTCAGTGTGAAAACCCTGAGCACAATCCCTGATTAAAAAAAAGAAGACATGATAAAAAATTTTAAAATATTAAGGTGTATATAATGAAAAGAAAGTCACCTTTTCACACATGCCTGCCTGTCCTGCTTTTCTTTCACAAAGGTGACCCTGTGTCTTTCTAATATCTAAAGGTGCCCTGAGTTGGATGTCGTGGTGTATACCTGTAATCCTGGCCTTCTGGGAAGCTAAGGCAGAAGGATTGCAAATATAAGTGCAATGTGGGCAACTCAGAGACTCAGTGAGACCCTGTCTCAAAACACAGAAAGGGCTGGAGATGCAGGTTAATGTGAAGACCCTGGGTTCAATCACAAGTACCACAAAATACACATACACAGGTATATATGTAAAAAATAATTGTTTCTCCAGGTGTGGTGACACATGCAACTTTCTGAGATCCTGACAAAAAAATAGAAAAGGGGATGAAGATGTAGTTGTATGAAGGCCCTGATTCAATCTCTACTACTTCAAAAAAATATATACACATATATAATGATAGTATACTATGTACAATGTTCTGCACATTTTCTTAATATATCTAGAGGTTAATTCATATTAATACACATACTTCTGCTTCATTTTCAACAGTGGCCTACTGCAGGGTATTCTGTGGGGTAGCTGAGCTTTTATCCAAATTTCTATTAAGGGACGTTTGGCAATTTTCAACATTTTGCTACTACAACATATGCCATAAATAAATATCTTTGCTAGTGCCTCATAGAGTTAATTTCACTAAACTTTAATTAAGTAGTAAAACTGAAGCAGTAAAAATGTATTTCTATTCAGTATAATAGGATAGTATTTTTGGATCTTTTGGACTAACTTTGCTTGTTTTATGTAAACTTAAAAATTGTATGTGCAGCTTGCATTATATTTCTATTGATATTAATAGTACTGCTTGAGATTGTCACTATTTGGTGATAGTGATAATTCCTATTGGGGATTTCTCTTTTGTCCCTCCAAATCACAAAAACTGGAAAAATTACTTAAGACATTGATGCTCTGTCCTCTCCCAAGAAGAAATACACGCTTCCTTAGCCTCAGATTGGACTGCACATCTTCCTGGAAGCAGGCTAAGATTTGACAGGTATCGATGGGGTTTCTTGACCAGATAACTGTGCAATTCGTGTGAATTCCCTATGTAACCCGTGCAGGAGTGGACACTCCCGTTTTAACAGCATCTTTGATTACACCAGCAGGTGGACTAAATTTAGCCCAAACTTCCCCAGGGTGATATGTACTCTGGGCAACACTAGTTCTTCCAAGGCCTCCTGGGCAGCCCCTGGGTCTTGGACATGAGGCTCCTGTCGCAGGCAGGGCCCTGGAGCCGCCCAAGCAAGCAAAAGATGACCACACAACCCCAGGGTCCCCCACGTTCCGACGCCCAAGACCTCCGCGTGGGTAGGAGGGTGGGTATGTTCGCCTCTTTAAGGCCGGGGCCGGCCTGTTGTTACCTACGACAGGGCTCTAGCCAAGGGAAAGGCTCGGCGTGTGGCGGCACCCAGGATCTCCTAAGTGGCCGAACAGCCCCAGAGGGAGCGTGTGACAAGCTGCCTTGTAGACGCCGCGGGCGGGCTCCGCCAGCAGAGCGATCAGCCCCACACCCTGCCGCCCAGCCAACTGACCATAGCAACAGGAGGGAGCGCGCGTGCGCACTGGCGCGCGGCAGTCTCGGGAACCCGCGCAAGTCAGTGCACGCGTTAGGAAGGAAAAAAAGTCCCGAGGGGGCCCGCGGCAATTTAGGCCGGAGCAGTCGGAGGACGGCGCGTGCGTTAGCCTCACTGCCCCTCCGAGGGCGGTCTAGCGCGAGGCTCCGCTTTCCTCCACGCTCTCGATGCGTGCATCCTCGGGGTGAGCAGTGGCAGTGCCCTGCAGAGAAGCGAGGCAGAGGGTCTACCACGAGAGAGGAGGCGGCACATGGACCACGAGACTGGAGAAACCGTCTTAGCAGGGTGAGGAAGCAAGGCTCGCGGGCTGGAGTCGGCACAAGACACGCCTCCTCTCACGCCCCTCGGGGCTGCGGAAGTGCTCGGGAGATTGGAACGGCCGGGAGGCAACCAGTGGACTACCATTCCCAGAGGGCTGCGCGGTGATGCGCGTATGGCTCCCGGCAGCACCTGCGCGCCAGGCTCTTTTCAGCTCTCTGCTTGTTAAGGTGAAACTACAGTTCCCAGGAGGTCTCGCGCGAAGCGGCTTGGAAGTGGGCAGCCTGGAAGTCACTCGGGCCACTGGAGCTGGCGGCGTCTCCAGCGAGCGGCGCGGTGCTGAACGCCGTGGTGCAGGGGCCCACGGGACGGGCGGCCAGAACGCCCCAGGTATGTGGCTCCAGGTGGAGAAGCGGCGTCGCACAAGGGTGGCTGGGAATCGGTGGCTGCCCAGACCCCGAGGGTCAGCGCGGGCGGACTACCGGGCGGATGGCCGGGTGTAGGCACCGGCTGTGGGGGGCGGCGGCACTGTGGGTCTCACGCCCTCCGGACCCGGCAGGACTCGTGTCCGCAAGGCTCAACTTTCCGAATGAGCAATCCTGCGCTCCGAGGAAGAGCTTGGAGTCGGGCGGTGGTGGGTGCAAGTCCCGGCTCTGCTACCCGGGAGCTGCGGTCTGGGGAAACCGCACCGAACCACAGTTTTCCCTTTGGCAGACAAGGAGGGAGAATGCCTTTTGCTGGGGATTCCGTTGAGATGTTGAGATCTGGCGAATAAAGCGTTTGCCACATAGACGGCACTTATTTGTTGGCGTTATTGTTGGCTTCTGGTGAAACGAGGTGGAGAAATTGTCGATTGTGTAGGTTGACGGTTAGTTGAGCCGAGTCCATAGTTAGAATCCAGTGCAGGGCAACTGCTGTTAACTGAGATTATTTTGTTAAAAGCATGGATGTGGGAAGCATAGAGACCCAGGTTCAAATTTAGGCTCCGCCATTTACCAACTGTATGACCTTGGGCAATTGGCTTCATCTCTCTGCCTCGGTTTCCCTATCTGTAAAATAAGGACTTAAGCAGCAGCCACTTCATAGAGTTGCTTTGAAAATGCAAGAAGACCATATGTGAAGTGCCTAGCACAGGAAGGCACATAACACTCAGTAAGTGGCATTTATTCAGCGTTTTCCCATTGGTGCCCAGACCCTCTTGAGAGTGGCACCCCGTTGTATTCTTGGTCTTCTGGTGGGCCAGACTCAAAAGTGGCCCAGTTTACTTCCCATCCTGAAGCCTCACCTTCCTCATTTGTAAAAGAAAAAGAAAAAGAAAAGAAAACAAGACAAAAAACAGTAACAGAATCACCCTCAGATGGTTGTAAAGATTTGCTGAGATTGTGTTCTACTCCATCACTAAGTAGCATCTCTTATGTATTATAATTGTTGTTCATTATTCTCCATCTGGCCCAGAGACTGTCTAACTGTGAGATGTGACATGACAGCCTCAACCCCCCCACACACACATTTGCACCCAGCCTCAGTGTCCCATCTGTGAAATGGTAGTCATAGGACTTTTATGCCAGGATTGTTCTGATGGTTCTAGGAGATAATTCTTGTTTAGTGTAGGCCAGAATGAGAGTCGTTTAGTATTTCTTCCCCTCCCATTTCCCCAAAGTTGACTCATCAAAGGTTAAATTGTAGAACATACTGTAGTATATAAGGGCCTGAGAAGGGATGGAGCTGGTCCAGTCATCAGCATTGCCCTGCACATAGCTCCAGCTAAGTGTATTCTCTCCAGTGCTTATTTTATTTTATTGTTGGTGGGGGATCAAGGTCTTTGGGCGTGTTATGCACACACTATACCACTGAGCTGCACCCTTAGCCCTGGTACTTTAAAATTATTGTCCCAGTGTGACCAACTCTTTGAGTTTTGTATCTCAAAGCCATACTATCCCTGATCTCCCACTCCACATATACAGCCCTGTACTTCCTTGGGTCCTCTCATGGCTGTTCTTGGACACTGTAAACTCACCATGTTCCACCTGAACTGCTCCTCCAGGACCCAGCAGTTATCGTCTCAGTAAATGGGCCAATATTTACCCATTTGCCCAAGCTGGGAACTTCGGAGTTGAACCTCGTTCCCACTTTCTTACATCCAGTTGATCGGTGAGCAGGACGAAGCTGCGTGTCACAGAAGCACTTCATTGGCCCGTGTTAGTCTCCCATTTGATGAGCACTGATTGGCGTTCCCTCACCTGCAGAAGGCCATTTCTGAAAGGGCCCAGTTGTTTCAGTCACCAAGTTATTAAGGGTCAGAGTAGATAATATGGACCCAGCTGACGATAGGGGCTGCAGATGTGTCAAGAAGACGTGTGGACCCATTTCTGTGGTTTTAGCCTGGCAAATATTAACTGAGTTGTTAATTTCATTCTGAAAAATTAACTCTGTCAGCCGGTTAGACTATCCTGTGTGGTACAATGGCCACTGGGATATTTTGGGAGATGGCCCACATACCATATACCCAAGAAGAGGATGGGAAGACGATTTATTAGATCTCCTTTTACGTTGAGTCTGTTGTCAGGAAATTGTCATTGTAATTTCATCAAATGATGGAAACCTGTGTTCTCAGTCAGTTTATGGTGGCTGTAAATTTACATAAGTGGTTATGTGTGTGTTTTATCTGCAGAAACAAGGCTATGACCAAAAAAAAAAAAAAGCCTTGATTGGTCTCTGTTAATGACAGCAGCCCATGGTTTTTTGCAGTCTGTGTAGAATGTTAAGAGTTAAATATGAGCCTGATTTTCAGACATTGCAGTTGTTAGGTGGTAAATCAAAAATAAAATTTAGAATGTGCAGTAATTGGCCTCTGCTATAAAACACATTTTGCTGATCTATTTCAAAACAGGTTTAATAACTTGCAAAATATACATTGAATGTGCATACACTTTAATAAAACAATTCAATTGTCATTTCTATTGAAGTACAGTGTTTATTTTTAGCTGATAGAACAAGTCACTATTGGACCAGCTCATGGATTTATTTGATTGATATACTTTTGTTTTTTAGATTGTTCTGATCATGGCCATTATAGGTATGTGTGTGCTTGGTTTGAATTTGGCTTTGAATAGTTATGCAAGAAATACGTGCTCATTGTAACATGTTAAAAGTACAGTGTAGAGATTCAGAAGAAAAATAGTACATGTCACTTTCCACCCAGATGCCATCCCTCCAGGGATAACCATTTATTGTTACTGTGAGCACTGAATAACTACTGTCAGGTTTTGGAGATTTCTGAGTATAAACAAAATGGCTAAGTTCTCTGCCCTTAGTGATCCAGTAGGTACTGTCATTCACCTTTTTCTGTGTTTATATCAGTATTTCCTTCCTCCTCCACAGCTTTCTAAAGAAGAGAGTAGGGATCAAGATACATGTATTTGTAATTTTATTTTTTTCGATCAGGCCATTCATATAGATCTCTTTTGTTTTAGTGGCTGTGTTCAAATTCTTCACTATGGAGAGACCATGCCTCACCCTGCCATTTTCCTGTTGCTAGTCATTGAAGTTATTTCAGAGATTTATTTTACCTTAGCAAACACACATCCAAAAACTCTTGAACTGCCTTAAATACAAGCAGTATGGCATAGTGCCTTAAAAAGCAATCTCTCGGGCCTGAAATCAAATTCTGGCTCTGCTTTGTGCTGATTGGGATACCTTGAGTAAGTTGTTTGTCCTTCTGGGCCCTTATTTCCTAATACGAACATGAGAATGACAACAGTACCTTCCTCGTGGGTCAGTTGTTGAGAGAGGGTTCAGTGATATAACCCCTCCAGCTTTTGGGGTTGAGTTTGGTCCTGCTTTTACGTGTGATCTTTCAAACCCAAAATCATTCACCGGAAGAGCTGACACCATCATTGGAAATGTCAGGTAGAAATAAGAGTTGTAAAGTGGGGCTCCACCTTGGAGATGTTGGGGGTTTCAGATGAGAGAACAGCCGCCCTGAAATAAAGAGAGGGTATTTGCTGAGCCAAGGAAGATAGGCGCCAGCAAGGTAGACTGATGGCAGTGAGTGATGGGGGAGGGCTGGAGATGACGCACCTGTGGGAGGTATCACTCATGTTTGCAAGTAGTTTATAATGGTCAGAAGGTAAGTTAGGTGGCAGACAGATCAGGATTCAAATCTTGGTACAACTCCTCATTAATGAAATGTGCATTGAACTTTTTATTTTTGGCAAAATTGGGTTCTGTTTGGTTGGAGATTGAATGAAGTATCCTCAAGGATCAGTGCATAGGGCTGTTAATAGTCCTGTGTCATTAGCTACCACTCTTTTTTGGTTGACAAGTTGTTGTGCACCTACCATGTGCCAGGTACTGTTCTAGGCCCCGGAAGCTCCTCAGCATCCTTGCTCTCATAGCCCTTGTAGTCCAGCTGCGGGGTCACAATAAGCCATTTTAGATTTTTTTCTTAATTAAAAGAAGCCAGATCCTGACACTTTTCAAATGTTTTTAAGAGCGATGGAAAGAATAGCAGGGTTAAGAGGTTAGAAAGTGGCTGCAGGGAGGGAGGGAGTGAGGAAGAGGCGATGACTGTAGCTGGGATGGTCAGGGAAGGCCTTCCAGGCCTCTGAGGCAGAGGCAAAGAGCTGAGCCTGAGAATGTGAGAGGCACCAGCTGTGCCGGGAGCTGGGGAAGAACCTTGAAGACAGGAGAGCAGCAAGTAGAAAGGTCCAGAGCTTGTATTAAATGTGCTGCAAAAGTAGGATTGTGGCTAGGAAAGGGTGAATTTCTACTTTTCAAGTTCATACTACTACACTTTTTGTAAAATAGTAGCAAAGACAGCAGCTGTTCCTTACCTCATACTTGCTCCGTGCTGGATGCTGGTCTGAGCCTTTTGCACATGTCCTTAGTGTGACAGTTGTCCGCTGACCTTACCAACTTTATTGAACTCATTTTACAGATGAGGAAACTGACTAAGACTCATGCACTTCCTCTTTCTCCCTCAGGTCCTCTTTAGTAGGTAGAAGCAAACTGACAAAGTTGACAGCATTTCCTTTCCAGGTTGACAGGCAAAACACTGTCGACTGTATTTAGTTCCTCATGTGCGCAGCAGCAGGAGAGGTCTGCGGTGTGACGTCGTTCCCACTGACAACAAGACACCATTGAGTTGATTTCTGTTGGGGTGGCTTGTTGGTTGTTTCAAAATTTAAGGCCTTTCAGGAGAGCCTATGAAAAGGAGGTCATCTGTCTGGCTGCCCCACGAGACGTGGGCTGATACGAGACAGAGTGTGGGGCCTACGGAGAGTGAGCAGGGGTAGGATCTCACAAAGGTGAACTTTGGAAGGGGGCCTGAGCTGGTAGATATTTTAAGCACCCAGATAACTTTATGGGCTTTTAAGTGTTGCTTTGTCGCCACTGAAATCACGGTGCCTAATCCTGCAAGCCTCCAGGACCCTGCTCCACACCACTGACCGTTTTGATCTGGTGCAGGCCGGGCCTGTGGGTAGTTGAATATTTTGAATGAAGGCTAACCCTGGTTAGACGAGAGACAGTGGGGATGCTCTGAAGACAGAAGCAGGGACAGTATCTTCCATCTCTCTATCCATGTGACATTTGTTCTTAGCCTGAGTGCCAAGTATCATACTGGACTTGAGGATGTAACATTGAATAAGACACTGGCATCCATGTTCTTTAGCATCCATGCAGTGCTGTCAGGAATATTATGTGAAGGGTGCTAAGGGTGGGGCTCAGTGAAGGAATATTGACCTAGTATGTAAAAAAGCCCAGGCTTCCATCTCCAGCAGAATTAAAAATAGATGGGTACACACACACACACATACACACACACACACGTATACATAATGTCCATGCCCATATATGCAATGTAACATTTTCTGGTGGCCACATTTTAAACAGTAGTAAGAAACCTAGAAAATGAGTTTTAATGATGTATTTTATTTAATATAAAATATTTTAACATGGAGCCAGTCTAGAAATTGTGGTTATTATATGAAGGTTTCAAGAGTGTCCATTTGACTTTGAACTTGTAATCCTCCTGCCTCAGCCTCTCAAATACTGGGATTACAAGCATGTGCTATCATGTCCAGCTTGCAATATGAAAATTGTTAAAGAGATATTTTATGTTCGTGTGTGTGTGTGTGTGTGTGTGTGTGTGTGTGTGTGTTGCTTTTTGCTTGCTTGCCTTTGGAGATAGACTCAAGCTATGTCTGTTGTCCAGGCTGGCCTCAAACTCTTGGGATCAAGCCATCTGCCACCTCAGGCTCCTGAGTAACTGGCACTTGACTTACACTGTGTATTTTATACTTTTGAGTACATCTTAGTATGTACTGGACACATCAAGTGCTTGGTAGGCACATGTAGCTAATGGCTGCCATGTTGGGTGTTGTTGGCCTGTGGTGTAAAACTCATGTACAGCACTCAAAGGTCATAGTTGACCATAATGGATCAAATATGCCATGCTATGTTTTGTTGTTTTTTTCTTGTTTCTTTCTCTTCTTGGAATTGAACTCATGGTCTCAGTGCCCTGCTGCTCAGGTATACCCCAGTCCACCTTGGGTTTGTCTTGAAGAATGGTGGGTGAGTGATGGGAGGCTGTCATCTGCGAAAGGAGCCTGTGTAGTGTTGGTGTGTGTTGCCTGGGTTGTCCTGAGGTGGCAGGGGCTATAGTTATTCCCACATGACTGATGAGGAAGCTGAGGTATGACACCAGAGGCCATTCACTCAAGGTTGGGAAGTGGTGGAGGCAGAATCTGAATTCAAATCCAGAGCCCGTACTTCCGGCAGGACTGGGCAGGGGATGTCATGGTGGTTCCCTGTGTTAACTCTGTGGGACCCACCACTGTAGCCTCAAGTGTTCTGTGAGGTTAGGATTCCAGTCTCAGAGGCAGAATGGATCTGGGCCTCCTATTTAAACAAGGCAGGTGCCAGAGATTCTGAGTTTATTCATGCTCCATGTCATACTGCTGGACAGTGCCTGGCTTGTAAAAGATTCTCAATAAGGTTCTGTCAGCTGGCTTAACCATACTGGCCAGACTTTACTGAGTTCTTGGGTATGTACATGTGTGAAAATGTGTATTTGTATGGTACTAGAGATGCACCCCACTCTGTCAAACTAAGCTACATACCTAGCTCTTTTTATTTTGAGACAGGGTCTCACTAAGGCATAATTTGCCTAGGCTCAAATTTATAATCTTCCTTCCTCAGCCTTCCAGAATGCTGGGATTGTAGGTGTGCAGCACCACGCCTGGCTTCATTGAGCTTTTGTTGTGTATGAGGCACTGTTCTGAGGGTTTTCATGTGGTATCTCATTTGTCTACTGCATGAGTTAGAACTGTTGCTTCTTGTCTACAGAAACAGTTTCCAACAACTTAAGATTACAGAGGCTGGAGGAATAGCTCAGTGGTTAAAGCGCTTGCCTACCAAGCTTAGGGCTCTGAGTTCAGTTCCCCACATAAACCAAGCATGGTGGTGCACTCCTATAATCCTAGTACTCGGAACATTGAGGCAGAAGGATTGCCATGTGTTTGATGCTAGCCTGGGCAACATAGTGAGTTCAGGACCAGCCTGAAGTACATAGGGAGACCCTGTCTCAAACACACACACACACACACACACACACCCTGTCTCAAACACACACACACACACACCCTGTCTCAAACACACACACACACACACACGCACGCACGCACGCACGCATACACACAGAAGAGCCCAAACAAGTTCAGGTTACAAAACTGGTAAGCCTTAAATCCAGGATTTAAATGCAGGCCACTGCTTCCAGAGTCCAGCCTGTAGACATTCATTTTATGGTATTCTGGACAGACAAAGAGGGAACCTTACCAGGCGGAACCACCTGCACTGGTTCCAGTCTGTGCATCCTCTGTGTGGCCTGCTAGGGGAGCCCTGCATCAGATCCTTGGCCCATGGTAATGATACTGTGGTTCCAGGAGAAAATAGTTCTCTCTTTTTATTTATTTATTTATTTTTTTGAGACTTGATCTCACTCCGTAGCCCAGGCTGGTCCTGAACTCGCTATGTAGCCAGGCTGGCCTTGGGCTCACAGCAGTCCTCCTGCCTCAGCCTCCTGAGTGCTGGGATTACAGGTGTGCAATACCATGCCCAGCTTATGTGGTGCTAGGAAATCAAACTTGGGTACTTAGCACTTGACTTACCCTTTCATAGGCAAGCATTTTAACTGCTGAACCATTCCTCCAGCCCCAAGAAAACAGTTCTTTGAGGTGTACGTTGTAGAATTTCTTAAGAGTGAACTGATAAGATGTCTGGGATTTGCTTCCCATTTGTTTGGATGGGGTGGAGAGTGGCGGAGACAAGTGCACGAGGGTGAATAAGAGATGTTATGAGATTGACCACAGCTTGATAGCTGTGAAAGCTGGCCAATGACGGCTTATTCTTCTATTCCATTTCTACTTTTTGTGTCTGGAAGTGTCTCATTATAAAAATTTAAAAAACAACAGATTTGTGTGTTTCAAGTTCCAGTATATGTGAGGGGATTCCCTGCTTCTGCCCTGTCCACTTATATAACAAAAATGTCCGCTTTTTTTTTCCCTTTCATTATGTAAGTCAATACTTGTCCCCGGGCTTTGGAAACCCCTTTGTAAAGCAGGCAGCCGGCAGCAGGGAGAACACCTGGAGGTTCCAGCAACCAGGCTCTTCCAGGGCCTCTCTGGAGCACCGGCCCAGGCCGTGAGCTCCCTCTCGTTCCCTAGATCCCTCTTCTCTGAGATCTCATTCCCTCCAGCACCCAACTCAGGGGCCCCTCCCACATTTTTTTCCTCAGACTTGTTTCAACAGGAGGCCTCAGATCCTCCCGTGATCCTCCCCTGAGGACAGACTGCATAGCTCCCCTGACTTGGGCCTTCCTCTCTGCTGGGCCTTTGTTAAGGCCCCATAGGAACCAGAATCTCGCCTTTGGTTGGCCTGCAACGCTGCAGGGGGAGACCTGGGAAGTGCTCCTTTAGCTTCTGATATTTGACAAAAGAAAGGGGCAAGATGCAGCTTGTGACAGCATGTGGGACCTGATGATCCTTCTCATCAAGCCCCAGTTAAAACTCCTTCACAATCACCGTGTGCTCCCTACGCGCACAAGGAGAGCTCCTGTTGCCTTTGTGTTTGGGGGGGTCTGTAACTTCACAGCCAAACCAGCATGTGGTGAAACCCTTAGGTGGAAGCAGCTGAGAGGGAGACGGACACTGGGGAGCTTGTGCTGGTTGTCTGCCTCCTGCAGGTGGGGGTGGTGAACGGGAACATCGTGCTGCTTGGTGCAGTCCTGTCGGAGTGCTGGTGCCCCTTCTGTGTGCTGGTTAGCGCCTTCTCAGTGCCCCCAGCTCTAAGTTGTGTACCAAGAAATCCTGCCGCCCTCGGCCTCCCTCTGCCTTCTGTTCCAGACCCTCCCCTCCGCATTTCAGTTCTTGGTTTTTTTCTTCAAACGCACATTTTTGTGGTTATTTTGGGAAGGAGTCTCCAGTGTGTTTCCCATGGAGAGAGTTGGGGGCATTACCTCCAGGTTTAGTGGCTTGTGCGTGTTTAATGTGTGCCTGTGCACATTGGACCCAAGGGTAGCAACCTCCAAATGCTGACAGTGTGCATCTGTTTTTTTTTTAAAAACTTACTCGTTTAATATCTACTCGCTGAGCTGACCGCTGTTCTAGATGCGAGGCATGCAGCAGTGCGCAAGACAGGCATTTCTTGCCCTGCTGTGTTCGTGAAATCAAGTGGGGTTCCAGATCACAAGATAAGCAGACGTATGCTATGTTCTCTGGGTTTGTCTCCCCGAGCTCTGCTTCCCTCCCTTGCTTGTCTGTGGGGCTCCTCCCACCAGTGGTTATCAGTGCTCAGAGAGAGAAATTAAGCAGGGAAGAGGGACATGAAATATTACTGACATTTTAGTCAGAATGACCTGAGGACAGACCAGAAGGCGGTAAGAAGGGGTGAGCACAAAGGGAGCAGCCAGTGCAAAGGCACAGAGGCAAGGGGCCTTGTGAGATTGAGGGATTCAAAGGCCCACGTGGCTGGAGTGAGTAGTGTATGCCAGGCAAGAGTGATGAGAGTAGGAAAGTGACAGGTTTGCAGGTCTCTTAGGATCCAACACAGATTTTTTTTTTCTGGTTGAGACTGGAAGGTTCTGTAGGGGCTAATTGAATTATTAAATATTATTAAAATTTGAGTACTAACCACAAGCCCAAAAGAACAAAAATTAGGTGCTTAGTCCCCTTCCCTAGGAATCACCACCATCCTAGTTTCTTGCTGGTGACCAGCTCCTGAGTGAGTTTCCAGGCTTGTATTAGGTTGAACTGTATGAAATTGCCTTGTGAGGGTCAAGAGTGGTTGAGTGTCAGCCATTTTATGAGTTTCAGCCCAACGGCTTCATTTCAGGAACAGGAAGCAAGCATTTGGTCAGGCAGTCCTTCCTTGACTTTCCAGTAAGTCCCGGCTCATCTGTAGCCCCAACCCAGGCTCACTCAGAAGTCTGGCAAGAGGCTCCCTCTTTCTGCCGTCCCTTTACCTGGTGGGTGACATTTGTCTGTCTGTGGCCTTCTGCACTTTGGTACCAGTTTTGAATTAACAGATAGCTCCCAAAGGGCAGGGCACCCTGGGACTCTTACAGGATGCTTAGTGTGACAGAACTGATGGGGGCTCTCTGGAGGTGGGCCAGACTTCTGGGCATTCTGAAACATCACTGAGCAGGCAGCTGGCACAGCACCCAGCTGGGAGTGTCTGCGTGGAATGGCTATCCTTTGGGACTATGGTGGCTGAGGCCAAGGGAGGAGGCCTGCTGATCCAGTGTGGATATTAGCTATCATGTGGTGACCAATGAGGTAGCTGCAAGTCCTTTGGAGTCCTGAGGCCCTTGGATCCAGCTTCGGGAGAGCTCAGTCAGGAAATCACGTCAGTTGGTATGGCTTTGGCTGCAAGCAATGGTAATAGTGATGGCAACTGCAGGAAATAGGTGACGTATGTAGCATCTAGTACATGTCACTTAAGCTACCTGTAAGATAAGTACTCTTGTTCCCATTTTGCAAATGAGGCGACTAAATAGTTTGCTCAAAGTTATACCCTAGAAAAAATTGGTGACGTGATTGGGCACCCTGTATACTCGGATCCTCAGCCATTAAGAGCATCAGTATGCCCCCTTGTGCTAAGACATTGCTGGGCCCCACCCATAGTTCTGATCCCATAGGTTCAGCTTGAGAATTTGCATTTCTAACATGTCTTCAGGTGCTGCTGGTGGTCCTTGTGCAAGAGCACGATTTGGGAACACTGATCCACTCCAATAGAAAGCCCCGATGATATTGGCGTAAAGTAAGATTTATGATCTAATACAGGGAAGAAGCCTGTGGATCATCAATACGAGGATTGGCTAAGCAGTTCCACAATGTCTGAAAGGACCGGATCCTGCTCCTTGTGTCACTCTCCATCCATGTTGTACCTCCCATGTGCTCAGTCAGGCTCCCTGTGTGGCCCCAAGATGCTAGAGCCCCAGTTTGTCCATCCTGACAGGGTCATTTCCAGTTGCAGAGAGAGGCTAGCTCTTACCAAGTGCCTCTTCAAGGGTGAGAAAATCTTTCACTGATACCCCACCTCTCACATTCTTTTCATATCTCATTAGTCAGCATTGTGGCACATTCCTGGACAGATCACAGGCCAGGGCCAGTCAGGATCTATTCTCCTCATGCTGGAGTTGAAGCCAGGCTTACCTGAGTGACTGTAGGAAGATTAGCAGAGTGCTGTTTAGGAAAGGACTGGGAAAAGGTATGGACACTGGCTAGGCAGACGACCTGCATCTGCTGCAGAAAGGGACAAAGTGGAATCATCCCTGTTCTTTTTTTGTGTCAACTATGTTTTGTAGTTAGCCCAATCAGAACCTAGTTTTTTGTTCTCTGATCATTTCTGCCTTTGAAAATGTGTGCACAGAATCTCTGGTACCACGGGAACCTTTGGTTTTGTAGGGATACCAAAATCTTGTCTGCAAGTTCAGTGATGGGCAGCGGACTGGAGAGTAATGTTCACTTTGGGAGCGATGACTCTGGGTAGAGACCCCTGGATCTCCTCTCTGATCCTTGCTTCTGTGCAGTGTCCCTCTTGCTGAGGCTTAGTTCCCCATCAGAGGGTTGTTGAGCGGGTGAAAGGAGCGGCTGTGGGTCAGGCGCTTACCCTGCAGGCACATGGTGAGAGCTCAAGACTGTGGGCTCTGTTGTCATATTACATGTGACTTATTGATTGAATAATTAAATTTTATCAATTAGTAATCTTGAGCATGCCCCCTAACAATGTACAAAAGCGACTTCCCTTTGACAGATAGAATTGTCTGGTAGATGTCTGTTGTTGTCACTCATGGCCAGCATAAAGTAATTTCCCTACCAGATTATAGAGGGACTGAGGAACTGAGTTTAGGCTCTGGAGCCAGACCACCTCGGTGCAAGTCCAGGGTCTAGATTGGGCTCCATTTATGACCTTGGGCAGGCAACTTAGCCTCACAGCGACAATTTCTGTGTCTCAAAAGTGAAGTAGGTAATGATCTGTCCTCCTAGGTTGTTTCCTGTAGTCAGGTATACTAAAGCAAGTGAGGCATTAGAACACTTCAGAACCTGAGCCGTGGTGAGCTCCCAGGACGCAGTATGGCTGCTTCTCTTTGGCTAGTTTTGCTGGTTTTATTCCCAAGGAGCTGTAAGCACGCTACAGGCAGGGTCTGTATGGTTCTCTCTTACCGCAGTGTTTCAGTGCCTGACTCTAAATAGACATTCTTGGGTGCATGTGTGTAAGAGAGGAAAGAGCCTCTCTTCATTTCTTTCCTTTTATGCCCCAAATTTAAATTCCATGACCACACGCTGATTGCCTCCTATTTTGAAGGCACAACAGTGGACTTGATTAAATCCGAGAGCAGCATGTGGTAAGGACAGCTGATAGTTACTGAGCTTTTTTGTGGGCCAGAACTAGTGGCTCACCATAAAGAATTCACCCCTCATCTCCATCCCGTTTACAGACATGGAAACCCAGGTTCAGCAGGAGCACTTGCCTGTCCTTGTGAGAGGACGTTAGTGCACTAGTTAAAAGCTGGAGCCCCGGAGCTGCTTGGCCTGCGTTGAATCCCCGCGCCATCATTTTCTTGGTGTGTGGCCTCCCGCCTCTAGTGTCTCTGCTCAGTGATCTTCTCATCTGTAATAGTAGTGACAAAGAGGGTGGCTGTGAGGGTTAGGAGATGTTGTTTACATGGAGGGCTTGGAACAGCGCCGGTGCATAGTGACCCTTGGTGTGCCGCCCGTGGTGGTTATTCTTAGCCAAAGCCATTGAGTTGTGCTTCCAAAGCTGGCTGGAGAAGCACAGTGGCAGTGTTTAATCATTAAGCTACATTGCCTGTGAGCTAGCACCCATGTCGAATCTGGCACCCTGCCTCTGAGTCTTTCATGGAGAGGGAGCCCACCTTCAGATTGTGAGGCCGTGAGTGAAGCAGCCAGCTGCAGGCCCAGGACAGGGAATGCTGTGGCACAGGTCCAGCCCTGGCTCTGGCTGTTGAACAGGTGGCCCGTCCCTGAATTGGAGGTAGCAGGCCAGATGTCTTTGTTACCTTTAAGCTTTCTCTTAAGCCCATTCAGACTTCCCAGACCACGTGCCTGATGAGTAAGGAGTCCTTTTATTTCCCTCCCCCAAAGGGACTACTGGCAAAACAACCCTCTTTGGGAATGCGCCTGTTCACGAAGACCAAACATCTCTCGGGGGAACTCCGGTGGCTGGCGTGTTCTTTGCGCTGTTGAATAAGTCGCTGTTAGAAGCTGGCACGGCAGGTTCCCATTTCCGCATTCCAGACACCCACAGCAGCTGAGGGAGGCACCACCCCAGGTCAGCCTGGAGAGCTGGGTCAGGTGGCTTTTGCCTTGGGAAGACCCAGGACAGGAGCCACACCTGGAGCCAACCTAACAGTCACTCGCCTTTGTGATTAGGGCTGTGTTCTCGGACGCCTTGTAGGTGAGCCTTGTTTATTAACTTTGGTAGTGATTTGTAGCGAAAGCTAATAATGTGTTTCTTCTGTGTGTAAATTAGACTGTTGGCTTTCTTGGTTTTCCTTGTCATCTTTCCCCTTTTCTCCCGTGAAATGTTTACCTGTCTGTTCCTGACTGTGAAGGAAGGGTGCACAGGGTGTTGAGGAAGTGAGCAGAGAATGGAGGCCATTTCTCTCAAGAGAAGGAGTTGGAGACCCCCTTTTATGATTTCCTGCTGAATGCAGACTTCCATGCCAGGGACCGTGAGACGCCTCAGCTTGGTACAGAGGAGGCGTGTAGCTCCGGGTGAGGCCTCTTCTTTCTCTGGACCTCAGTCTCATCTTCTTCTGAAACAGGAAATAGTATCCCTTGAGTCAGAGGTAGAGTGTTGTTCTAGACACAGAATGGGGTTCAAAAGTTAGATGCCTGTTCCCCCACTTCAGCCCAAGGGACCCCAAGATTTCCTGCCTGACTTACTGTTGTACTTAACTACTCTGGTTTCTGGCTGGTCTTCTCTGAGAACCTTTGCTTGGTGATTCCCTGGCAGTCCCCAGTACTGCTTCCTTCTTCCAGGCTGTTCTTAGATATAATCTTCCCAGTGAGTCCTCTTTCTTTATTGTTCTTCTCAGTCATGTTCTAGCCCTTTGTTCCACTTTATAATCATAGCATTTATTCACATTTATTATTATGTGCTTCCCAAATGTCGATCCTATGGATGTACAGGCCCTCTGCTTCTGTCCTTGCAGAATAGTGCTTAACATGTGATAGGTATTGGATATATTACTCTGGGAATTATTTGTGATATCAGGCATCCCATTGTCAAATGGGTGGCTGGCCCCACATGGGATTTGAATGTCAGAATATCCAAGAACCTGTGACAATGAGTGAGGTAGCTTGCCACATGTCTCCCACGGTCACCCATGGAGGTCTGCCTACAGCTGCTAGTCCTCTGGCTCCCTGTCCTTTATCCCTTCAGGCTGTGCAGCCATAGCCCTAGGAGTGACTCATCTGGGCATTCTGGGAGCATCAGGCATGGCATGGAAGGCCTTGGTTTAGTGAGTGTGGAGGATGTCAGTTAATCTAGGTGGGGAACAATTTGTGGAAGGCACTTCATACACACAGCTGCCAGGTGTATGGGAAGCTGACCTTATCCGTAGTCGCTGCTGGATGTTCCTGCTGTGGAGCGGCCAGGGGTGCCTGTGAAGAGGAGCAAGCCAGTCGGGCTCAGTTATCACTCTCTCCTGCTTTAATAGGCAATGATTCTTGCTCTAGGGCTGAGCAGGTTTTAATTAAATGGTGAGCTTGAAGAGTTGGACTGTGTAATAGCTGACACGTTCTCATCTGTTTCTGGCTCCCAGTATCGGCAGTTGATTCTTTAAAAATATCTTGGGCAGGGCTTCCCTGAGCTCTGTGGAGTGAGGCCAGTGGCCCTCTGGGCTTCCGGGTGCCTGAGGCGTTGAGTGCTCCCGAGTTTGTGGCTGCTCTGTCACCTGCTCTCACTTTCAGGTCTGGTGCCATTTCCGAGTGTGCAGAGGGTAGAGGGGCGCCTCCCACAGCAGGCGGCGGCGCCCACCGAGCCCCCATGCAGCAGCTTTGAAGTTGGCTTGCAGGCAAGCCACTCGATGTAATGTTGAGTCCTGGCACTGCCTAAGCTGTGGGCACAGCGCTTACCTTCTCTGTGCCTCAGTTATGAACAGTACCTGCATTTAACGGGAAGCTGAAGGGAGAACTGGTGGTATAGAAGTGTGTCGTACATGGACAGACTCAAGGAACAGGGTAATGAATTTTAAAATTGACTTAAAGCCCTTTTGAAATATCTTCAGTCGGGCTCTTTTTTGTAGCCCCTGTGCTCCTCTCGCTCCTCTCTGTCACACCCCCATATCCCAGGTGGACAAATACTGTAGGTATGTTTCCACATTATGCTTCATGGCTATGTAATGCATTAGAGAAGCACTGCCCGGTCAGGGGTGATACTGTTCGCGTGATCTCTAGGCCTTTGAGCGCGAGCGCGATGCAGTGGTGTGATGGTGCTCCTGTCCACAGAGGGTGTATTTTCTGAGGGTTCTCACCAGGCCTAGCACAGTGATGAACCATCTATTTTAAATGCTTTTTAATTATAAAGCTGATGAGTAGATTCATCACCCTTCCTCAGAGGAGTTGTGACTAAGGGTACTTACTACCGAAGAAGAGAGGAAGGGAAACTCCGTGGGGTTTTTCCCCCGTTAGCAGTCTTTGCTGGGAATCAGAATACACAAGAGATTTTTGTTGGAATGTTTCTTTTCAGGATGGCACTTTATTTTGGCAGTGCAGTTGCCTTCACAAAATATGTATGGCATTGAATCGAGGTTGGTTCTGGTTATCTGTTGCTGCCCAACTTAATGCCTTAAAAAATGACAACAGTTTATTACTTGTCGTGAATCTATGATTGACTGACGCTCAGCTGAATGGTTCTGCTGATCTTGCTTGAGGTCTCTGCAGTAAGTGGATGGGGCTGAAACATTTAAGTTGGTTTTTTCTTCAAGTGGCTTCTTGAAGATGACTGGGCCTGTCTTTCTGTGACATCTCACGACCTCTGCTGTGGGTGTTTTCAACAGCTAGCAGCTGAACTTACAACACAGTTGCAAGCCCAGGTTTCTCACATCTTCCTCAGGGTTGGGTCTAGAATTGGCCGTGTATCATCTCTGTCTCATTCTTTTGGTTAGGGTGCTTTGGTGTCAGCCCAGTCAGGGCAGAAAGAATGACACTGACTTGAGAAGCCTTGAGGCCACCTGTGGACCCTGACCACCACAGGGCTCATTTTATTACCAGCGGAGAAGAGCACAGTTCTCAGGATAAGGTGGTGCTGCCACCTGCCCAGTGCGTTGGGCTTCTCACCACCCATTTTGCTGTCTTTCATCATAAGACATCTGTAAATAAACGAGAATATAGTAAGTCAGAGAGAAGAGATATGAAGAAAACTAAAGACAGATGCAAGAAATAACAATAAGTAACAGTCCATGCTGTTTTAGACCCTGGTTATTAAAGTCCTTTTTGATGAGGTGATACTTGCACAGGGGAAGGAAGGAGTAAGGGAACCAAGTGGGAATCACAGGGAAGAGCATTTGGGGCAGAGGGAAGGGCCAGAATGACTGCACTGGGGAAAAGTTGTGTCTGGGTACTTGGGGGCACTTTGGAGTTTTCCAGAGTTGGAGAGAGGTGGGTAGTGAGACCAGAGAGGTGATGATGGGGGCAGGTCGTCTGGGGCCCTTGAAGGCCACAGGGAAGACTTTTCTGGCTTTACCCATGGTGAGACAGAGCCTCCCCAGAGTTCTGAGCAGGAGGGGGACATATGATCCTTAGTGGTGAAAGAAATCATGGGCTACCTTCTCAGAGGTCCCTTCTACTTATAGTCACCTCTAGACCCCTTAAAGATGAGTGCATAGATTCAAGTTTATTAACTTAGGATCACTCTGGTTTTATCTCTAGTCTCCATTACTGTCCTCCACTGCATTATTTTAAGCATTTGTCTGTAAAAATATGGGTTCTTTAAAGATAGAATGTGAAGACTGTTGTTAAGAATAAAATAATAACACTAATTATGTATGTAAGCCATTATCTGTCAATATTTGTTCAGACCATGTTGTAAATATCATTCAAGGGTTAGTTCCAGTCAGGACCCCACAAGATCCCTATTGGATTTGGTTCACCTGTCAAGTCTCATTTAATCTTTGGTGTACCCTCCTTTTTTTCATAGTTTCTAGGTTGAGAAAAAGCATGTCACCTGCCCTGTATACAGTCAGGTGTGGATGTGACGGTGTCCCTGCAGTGGTGTATATGACCTTTGTAAATGAGGAGTTGGATTTAGGGGCTGGTTTGAGGTGTGTGTTACACACACATACACCTTTTTGGCAGGGATGGCAGGACCTTCTTTAGGGGCTGCTGTGTGCCTGAGTCTGTCATTAAGGGGCTCTTAAGCCTTCTCTCTTTGTGTTCTGTAGTGTTAGTGGCCATGAGTGACTGTTGCCCAGACCCATTATGTCATCTGGGGTTTGCAGAAATTATGACAATGCAGTTCTGTTCTCTCTTCATTGATTAGCTGGACTATTCCTCTAGAGAGAACCCTCCCCTCATCTGTTATTCAGTTGCCTGGAGGGTGCATACTGACTCTTTTGAACTGTTGTTTACACTAGAAATGAATATTGAATGGCTGGGCTGCTAATTCCTAATCTTCTTCTTCTTCTTTTTTTTTTTTTTTTCCTGTCCTGAGGCTATTCAGATCCTCTGTCTTGGTTTTGTGTTTGTTCATTGTGTCTTTCGGGTCTCTGCTACTGCCCACCCATCCTGGGCCAAGGCGTGAACAAACCAGTCCTGGTTGTCTCACTGTGTGCAGGCTTGGCTGCTTCAGGCCTTTCTTACCTTTGACCAGGTGGGGCCATGTGCGTGTTTGTCCATCTGTGTAACCAGGGACAGATGACTCTAGATTTGACATTTTGTTGCTCTTACTCTCTCTTTCCCCACCCTGAATCTCTTTCTGTGTGTTCAGACTCTAGAGTTTTTCTAGTTCCTACTCCATTCCAGGGGATTAATTCTTTATGCTTGGGGCAAGAGGCTTTCCAGCATTTAGATTGCTTCTGATCTGACCCTCCCTTCGGAGACAAAAGAACAAAAGGCTCGCTTGGTTGGAGAGGCTGGTCCTTCTAATAGCCTGGCCACTGCTGCCTGGGTCATAAATTCTTGAGAGCAGTAGCACGTCTTGAAGTCGTTTGGATGCTGTGGGGTCGGTTACACATTATATTGCACTATAACCAAGGGCCTGTGTCTTCTGGAGATTGCAACACATTCTTCCCTCTGGGAGAGTATTTGATGTGCAATGATGTGCCAATTCATTAATTCATTCAATTGCTGACTTACTCATTCAGCAAATATTTATTGAGCATTACATATGTTTCAGGGAGTGAGGACAGGGCCTGAGAAGGCCCATCCTAATTTATATTCAGGGTGAGGGACATGGACAGTAAAGAAGTAAACAAATTAATAAGATAATTTCAGAGGGAGTGAATAATGCTGTGAAGTCATTTAAGCAGGAGGGTGAGAGAGGCAGGTGGAGAGGGTAGTGGGAGGCTGGACAAGCGGGGTGGTTGGGAGGAGCTTCCCTTGGTGCTGCTGACGCTTCAGCTGAGACCAAGGTGTCTGCCTTGTGAAAGGGTTGAGGAAGAGCTTTCCCAGCAGGAGGAATAGCAGGTGCAAAGGTTCTGAGGCTACACTTTGTGGGTGAAGGAACAGCAAAGTAGCCAGTGATCAGGGGCCTCTGAGCATGCAGTTGAAGGTGGGCGAGGGGAGAGCTTGGGGGAGTGTCGTTGCCCTCCTTCCCTCTGGCTCCTGAGAGAAGCATAGATTTTAAAGGTCGAAGCGGAGCGTTGGACGGAGCAGCGGAGGATGAGGTAGGAGGTACAGTGTCGCATCAGAGTGGTGGTGTTAGTGCTGGCCAGAAAGTATGTGACACTGCCAAACTTGCCAAGGGATTGACCAAGTGGGCGGTGAATGCAGTGAAGAATTTTCCACAGCTTTGAAGGTGTAGGTCAGTGGTTAAAACACTTGCCAAGCAAGTGCAAGTCTCTGGGCTCCATTCCCCAGCACTACATTAAGCTGGGCATGGTGGCATATGTTTATAATACCAGCAGGTGGGAGGCTGAGGCAGGAAGAATGCCATGTGTTCAGGGCCAGCCTGGGCTACAGAGTGAGACTGTCAAAAAAAGAAAGAAGAAAGAAGGAAGGAAGGAAAGAAAGAAAGAAAGAAAGAAAGAAAAAGATTTTCCATTGGGCTAAGGCTTTTGTCCATAAGTTTTGATGCTAGTAGGAATAGCCTGGTCCTTTCACATGAGCTAATCTGTTCTGTGTGTTCTGTTCATCATCTCTTGTCTGGCCTTCATTACTGTAGACTTTTATTTCCAATTTTGCAGATGAGGAAACTGAGGCCCAGGGAGGTGAAGCCGCTCATCGTTGTCATGTGCCTGGTAGGGGCTGAAGTTGGAACTAGGGTGGTGCAGCTCACAGCCTGACTTGGCTCCCTTTTCTCCTTCCTTTCGGCCCAGCTGTTAGTGCCTACAGGAGCTGGTGCTCTACACTTGTACAGTCGGGAGGGGAGCAAGTCCACGTCGATACCTGGGCTACCATCCCCATTAACCTAGATACTGACCCAACTTTTATTGTAGTATTTATTACAGGGCAGAAAGCAGGAACTTTTTGATTGCTGACACACACATAACTTTACACATGACCCAGATAAGGTGTCCAGAGAGCCCCGACTTTGAGCTCTTGAACCTGCTTAACTGATGGGCTGAAATCTTCCCGCCCATAAACTTCTTCTGGTCACCTTCTGCAGCACTGAGGAAGTAAAGGGGCACCCCCGCCCCCCCGGCCCCCCCCCCCCTCCCCGTGGAGTGTCTCTGCTGCATAGTTCCTCTGCTGCTCGAATGGCTTTGTGTAGTGTCTTCTAGGAGGGAGATGTGATACCCTGAACCTGCATGTGCCTCTCTAAAACATGGTCTCAAGTTTAGTCTTGCCTCCTCCTGCTGGGTACTGATAACCTTTCAGAGGACATCGGAACAAATGGACCATCCCTGCTCCTGCATGCATCACATTTAGGCTACATGGCAAAGTGTTTGTCTTGCTGTGTAGCCCAGGCTGGTCCTGAACTCACTATGAAGCCCAGCCTGGCCTTGGACTCACAGCAATCCTCCTGCCTCAGCCTCCTGAGTGCTGGGAGTACAGGCCTGTGCCACCATGCCTGGTTTATGTGGTACTGGGAAATTGAACCCTGGGCTTTATGCTTACTAGGCAAGTGCTATAACTAATATGCTATTCCTCCAGCCCCATGGCAAAGATATTTGCATATATATATATACATATATATATATATATATATTAGTTTTAGAGACGCTCTAAATCGATTCCATCAGTAGAGCACTATGTAAGACTTGGAAGTTTCCTCTTTATCATCTTGACTCTTATGGCCTGACCTTCCCCCTTTCCTACCCAGAGGGTAAGCATACCCTTCCAGGTCGTTTTTTTTTTTTTTTAACCTTCCAGTATATTTGTGTACATTGGATTGTGTTTAAGAACCGGAATCCTAAGCCAGGTGTGGTGATGCACGCCTGTGATCCTAGCACTTGTGAGACTGAGGCAAGAGAATTGCTGTGAGTTTGAGGCTAGTCTGGGCTACATAGTGAGCTCAGAACTAGCCTGGACTTCAGAGTGAGACCCTGTCTTTAAAAAAAAAACAGAAACAGAATCCCTGAGTTCCAATGTCAGTGATACCATGTAATGACTGTGAACTGGAGGATGCACTAGACATCTCTGTGCCTCTGTTTCCTTATCTGTAAAGTGGTGGTAATGGTCCCAACCTCATAGATCTGTAAGCATTTAACTGTGTTGATGCATGTAAAGAGTCATACCTGACGTGGTAAGAACTCACGTTAGCTCTTTTTATTAGGGTTGTGTTTGATGTGTGGTAAGTCCTCACATGTTAGCTATTTTTATTAGACGTACACAGGCATCTAGCTGTTTGTTTTCCA
Source organism: Ctenodactylus gundi (assembly GCA_004027205.1). Taxonomy (NCBI): domain Eukaryota; kingdom Metazoa; phylum Chordata; class Mammalia; order Rodentia; family Ctenodactylidae; genus Ctenodactylus; species Ctenodactylus gundi. The sequence continues at coordinate 89,021 of PVKB01000236.1, forward strand.
GACACATCCTCTTGTCCTGAAGATTATACCTTCTTGTAGTGGTCTGTTCTGGAGACTCTCCTTGGCAGTAGATCAAGGTCTGTGGCTTTTTTTAACGACTGTGCATTGCCTGTCCTATTGATGTCTTGTTAGGCATTTGGGCCATTCCACTTTTCATTACTATAACTCTCAATTTTACGTGCATAAAAATCCTTTGTTTACAACTTAGATTTTTCTTGGGACAGTCACTAAAATAATGTACGTAACTAGTTTTAAAGACCTGTGGTATTTATTGCTGACTGGTGTTCTGGAAAGGCTCTATCAGTGTTGATGCTAGGTAGCCAGCGTGGGAGTCCAGGTTTTCACAGAACCTCACCAACACGGGGCTCAGCATGCTTCTTAATCTTTACTATTTTGGTGACCAGAAAAATTGAATAATTTTCATTTATTTGATTTCTGGTCAAGTTTATTGTATTTTTATATTTACTAATTATCTGCTTTGCAATATGGTAGTTTTACTTACTGTTGATTTATGGGAGATCCTTACATACTGAAGATATGAAGTGTTAACTGTTATACTTAATTCCTGTTCAGTTTTTTTACCTTTTAAATATTTAAATATTTTTATGTTATTAAGCATACTTTTAAAAAATTTTAACACTTGTTTCTTGTGGCTTAGCTTTTCGCCTTTATGTATGCTTTGGTCTTTAATTTGGGGTTAGAACAATATATTTTATTTCTAGTAGTGTGTTTATCCATAGTTTATGGCTGTTTGTGAGTGATACGCATGTGTGTGCACATGCATGTGTGTGTGTGATACTGTTGGTGGAATCCAGGGTCTCATACATGGCAGGCAAATTCTCTGTCACTGAAGTGTAACACCAGATGGATGGCTTCGATTTTTTTTCTATCCAGCGTCTTGAAATTTATTTTGGTGTTAGATTGAGATAAAGATCTAGCTCCCCCAATAGCTAATTAATAGTTCTGTGCTATTGACTGACTGATGATCCTTCTTTTTCCACTAATTTGAAAAGCCGGTTATGAGCCAAACTCTGGTCTAAGTGTTTTAATGTTTTTTTTTTTAATTCAATCCCATGTCCTAACTCAATAAAGCAAGTGTGACAATATTTCTGTTCATGGTGAGGAAAGTGAAACACGAAGAGGTGACACTGCCTGTCGGACATCTCGCAAATTAGACGAGGCAGAGTCTGGCGTGGAATATTGCAGGTGTATTTAATGCCCTGGCTCCTTGCTTATAATGTGTTGTCAGGAGGCTCCCTGCAGTTTCTTAGCAAATCTTCCTTTTTCTTTGCAGTTTTTAGCGTGTCTGTGCTGTGGCTCTGGGTTTAGGCCCATGCACCCCCGTTTTCCCCAGGCAGGAGTTGCAGGAGGATGTGCAGTGCCAGCAAGGGGCAGGCAGGCATGGGTATCCTGTGGCCCCCTCCATGCTGCCCAGTTGGGCAGGAACCAGAATGTTTCTTCGTCCTCGTACGAGAGCCATGATGACCACTCAGGCAGTGTCAGCGTTGTGAAGGACACCTGTCCCTGGGCTGAGGCAAGCCAGGGAAGAAGGCGGCAGTGAGCAGGAGGACGTGATTGTGAACAGCGGTAGTCAGTGTTCTGGGCTGCTAATTAATATGGAAGGAAAAAGCCTGTCGAGGGGAGTGAGGGAGCTCATGAGAGATGGCCCAGTGAGCTGAGGCATGCAGGAGCCATCTGGGAGCGCTGCTGCCGGTGGCCCCAGTTGTCCACCTCAGGGTCGTGAGGCCTGATGTGACTGATGGCTTCCTATCTGAACTATGCCTCTTCCTCATGGGGTGAACTCAGGCAAATAACTGAATTTCTCTGTGTCCCAGTTTCATCTTCTATAAAATGGGGTGATAATAGCATTTACTGTAGGTTTCTTTTTGTGTGTGTATGAGGATAAAATTAATTGACCAATGTAAAGTGCTTAAAAGAGTGGTTAGCACATAGTAAACATTCAAATAAGTGCAAATCATCATTCTGTCTCTGCTTCTGAGGGCTGGGATAAAGGTCCCAGGATATGTGTGGACAAATATTGTCACTCAGGTAATTTCTGAGCACCTGCAGCCTGCTAGCCAAGTGAAAGTCCTGCAGCAGGGCTCAGGATAAACATGGTTCCAGGGCTCTTGGAGCTGGCCTTGTAGGAGGGAGGTGGACACTAAGCAATGTCGCGTTAAGTGCTGAGATGTGCTGTGAAGTATTGGTCACCAGAAAATAGAGAGCAGCTGAGGTGCTGTTTAGCAGAAGTGGGCAGGGTAGGGCCCTAAACTGATAGTGTTTGAGTAGAGGCCTGAAGAAAAAGGAGCCAACTGTAGAAATTTTGGGGAAAGAACATTTCACAGAGAAGAGTGTATGCAAATGCCCTGAGGCTGTTAAACTCTGTACAGATTTTTTTTTTTTCTAAGAAGTAGGACATTGGGGCTGGAGGGCAGAGAAGCAGGAGATGGCCTCAGAGAGTGAGCCTCAGTAATTAAGGTCTTTAAAGTAAAAAAACAGGGGCCAGAGGAATGGCTCAGTGGTTAAAGCAGTTGGCAAGCACTTAGGTAAGTGCTAAGTACCTGAGTTTGATTCCCCATCACCACATAAGCCGGGCATGGTGGCGCACTCCTGTAATCCCAGCACTAGCAGGCTGAGACAAGAGGATTGCTGTTGAGTCCAAGGCCAGCCTGGGCTTCATAGTGAGTTCAGGACCAGCCTGGCCTATACAGTGAGATCCTGCCTTATAAATAAATAAATAAAGTAAGAAACCAGTGTCACACAGCCCTAAATGAGTTTTGAGTTCCCCCCTAAAACCTGGATGGGCCTTGTTCCCGGCATCAGGGGCAGTAAGCCCAGTGTTCACACAGTTTTCTCTGTCCTCCGTCTCTGCTTCTCCTTTCTGTTCTGCTCCCTCCTTTCCTGGGGTTTTCTTAGCACACAGCTGTTCCATAACTCCTTCCCTTATGGGGTCTCCAGTTCATCTTCAGAGGCAAAGACTTGACTGGCTATTTCTCAAGGTAGAGGATCTGATTGGCCCAGCTTTGGTCATTTGCCACTTTTCATCCAGTTCTTGTCCTGCTGTGGCTAGAGAGTACTTGTGGCTACCCTACCTGCACCTGGCACCCCACCTAGGAAGCCTAGCAGACCCAGTCCTCTGCTCTCCTGGCCATTTTATATAGAGCAAGAGCCAGATGGCCTGGATGCACAGCTGTGCCTCTTGCTTGCTGTGTGGACTTTGGATCATCACCCGAGAGGCCCCCAGTTTTCTCACTTGTCAAATGAGAATACTGATGTTTCCTATGTCAGGGGGTGATCAACGCATTAAAGTTTTATGTAAAGTATTTAGTCTGAGCCAGATACATCATAAGCACTTAGGAAGTATTTGTTGGTGTCCTCCTTACTTGTCCCATTTAAACCTGGATAATGTGATGAAATTTGTGCTAGGACCTGGGGATGAGAACTTTAGGATTGATGTCAGCTCTGCTCCCGACGAGCTCTGTGAGTAACTTCCCGCAGAGCCTCGCGTTCTTCATCTGCACAGAAAGAATAACACGCTGCCAAGGCTTGCTTATTGAATGTTGGTTTGTAGTCTAAGGTTTGGGGTGATGGGAAACCTAGGAATGGGACAGGAAATCTAGAAAGCCTGGGATAGCTCTGGCCCTTTGTCATGCCCAGGAATGCGAGTTGATGGTGATGTTGTTGTTGGGACCCGTGAGGCCTCGTGCAGGGTCCTCTCTCTGTATGTGGCACAGCATGCAATGTTTTCCTTCTTGTAGAAAACAGATCTGAACAACAGCTTCTGAGGACACATATTCATGTCTAATCATATCCATTCCTCAGAAAGTGACCTTTTTTCTTGGTGGGGATGGCCCTCAGTGCTCGGGACCAAACCCAGGACTTCATGCCTCTAGGCAAAGACTCAACCATTGATTTATACCTTTAGCCCCAGAGAGTGATCCCCAAACCAAATTGTGATCACGTGGGGGTCTTATTTACAGTTGGGATCTTCTGGCTTAGAGCCTGGAGTTGCTGCTTCTGTAGGTGTACAGGAAGACCATCTGCTGGTTGGGTCTCCTGACAAGCATTCTTCATTCTTTTGGGAACTGCTCTTCCAGTTCCTTCATCTGCTGAGACTACTTTGTGTAAGATACTACTTATTCTAGGCAGTGGGGCATCAGGCAGTGAGTCGGAGAAAGCCCTGCCCTTGGAAGGGGGATAGGTCTGTACATGAGATAACAGTGTTGATGGCCGTCACTTCCTAGTTTTGGTGATTGTACTGTGACTGAAAGAGTATCATTCTTCTAGGAAATGCCCACTGGCATCGTTGGTTTTAAAAACAAGAACAAATTCGTGAGAAAAGGGAAGCACACAGCAGCATTGCCTGAATAAACATGAAAGTGACTAAAAAGTTTACCCTTTTTTAAGTTTGGGGGGGTTATCATGAAGACTCAGCCTCAGTGAAATGCTTTGTTGTACAGAATCAGGTTCTATCAAGAAATCAATGATCTGCTGGCCCCCGTGGTACATTCTTGTAATCCCATCACTCTGGGAGGCTGAGACAGGAGGTTCACAAGTTTGAGCAGCCCAGGTTGAGTAACTCAATGACTTAGTAAGTTTCTATCTCAAAATAAAAATTTAAAAAGAGTGGGGGTTGTAGGTCAGTGCAACAGACTTGGGTGTAATCCTCAGTTCTGGAAAAAAAAAAAAAGCAGGGCTCATGTGCAAAGCTGTAAGAACTAAGATAAATTTATTTACTTATTTTGAAATAAGGTCTTGTTGAGTGTTCCAGGCAAACCTTGAACTCCTAATTAAGTAATCTACCTCAGCCTCTGGATAGCAGGGTTTGTAAACATACACCACCTCAACCTGTTTTCTAAGAGGCTAAAAATTTTAGTTGCGGGGTGATTTTAGATTGCTTTCATTTTTAAAAATAATTTTATGTTTTACCTTTTGTAGAACTTTTAGAAACAGAAGGGGAAAAAACAACTGAAAAAAAAAACCCTGCTGAATGCAGAACCACCTTAGCAGCAGGCATTGACCTGTGTCCTGCCACTGTGATCAGTTCAGGGCAGGTAGGAGCAAGTCCAGTCAGAATGAGGGCAGACCTTTTGCTGGAGCTGTTGAGGAAGAGGCCTTCTACTGAGGTTCCACGTTGTGGGACATAAGCTTAATGCTGCTGAGTACCATCTTTTCTCAGAGGGTTACGTGAAAAGAGATAGAAATGATTGATTACTGGTAAATTCCTTGGGTAACTGAAAAATCAGAATAACCCCTAAACTGTTCAATAACATGAGCCAATGAATTATTTCCCCCTTCCCCAGTCAGTTAGAGCTGAGTCTATGCCATTTGCAAACAAGAGTCCTAAGTAATATATGCTATGTTAGTAGGCCCTAGATTCTGTATGCTAAAAATTCTCTGCAAATGATTTTTATGAATCAGATATTTGGGAAACACTTTGCTAGACTTTTCTAAGTGATAGTTCCAGACTTAAGTGAGCAACAGACTTGCCTAGGGAGCTTGTTAAAAGTACAGAGGCTCTATTCCACATTGCAGAAGATTCTATTTTAGGATCTACAGCCTGGGTGTCTGAGTTCTGAACAGCATTCTAGATGACTGTATATATCACAGTTTGAGAACCCTTCTAGTTAAGTGTTAAGTCCATGGATCATGCATAGTCAAGACCTTAACTGGAGAGGGAGCCCAGGGTTTTTTTTTTTTTTTTCAGATGAATGCTGGGGGACTCTTGAGTGTAGATCCTTTTTGGGAAAATCATTGCTACCTGTTACCCAGCCTTACACACTGGCCTCTACACATAAACCTGCACACTGTATCATGTTTTAGGAGGAATTTGGCCAAACAGGGACGTTTGATGGCATAACAGTGTATATGTGTATATCCCCTTGAGAATTTTGAAAAGAGCTAAATATAGTAGTTCCTACTAAAATGTTGCTAAAGATTCAGAACAAAGTTTGTTCAGTGCAGGAAGGCACACGCCTCTGTGTGTGTGTGTGTGTGTGTGTGTGTGTGTGTGTGTGTGTGTGTGTGTGCACACCCATACTTGGAGGTAAAAGAAGGGCTATAGCCACTTACTTGAATGAGAAAGAATCTTTTGAGTTGGTCCATTGGGCCAGAAAATCCCTTTTCAAACACTCTCATGTAGCAGCTTTGCTTTTGAGGCCCTTGGAGAGCTGGAGAAGGGGATGTATGGCTTGACTTACCCACCCTCTTGGCTCTACCCCCAGGCACGTGTGGTTTTTCCGTTGTCTGAAGTCCTTTTTTCTTTGGGATTTACATCCCATGCAGAGTTCCTGCAGCTCAAATGCTAGGAATTAGGGCTCGGTCACCCAGGATTATTCAAATTTAAGCTGATCATCTTCAAACATTTATGTTTGTGCACCCTAAAAAGAGTTTTTAAAAGTCCTATCAGCTTAAAAAGGAAAGGGAAAATGTGGGAAAGGCGGGGGTAGGGGGTGGGGGAAGGGGAAAGGGATGATGTGATACGTAAATAAATAAAAAACAAAAATAAAATCATACCTCCTTATGCATTGCAAAGCATAAAAATAATCATCTAAATGATTTTATAGTAACTTTAAATTTTCCTTATTTATGAGGAAAAGAAAATAGTGCATGCTTTATGAATTAAGATGAAGCTTACCTACAATTGGAAAAAATTATTTTGTGATATGACTAAATAGCAATGATTTTTTACATGTGGGTACAGTGGTATGCACCTATAGTTTCAATTACTCAGAAGACTGAGGCAAGAGGATCTTTTAAGCCTTGGAGTTGAGACAAGCCTGGGCAGGATGCCCCATCTTAAAAAACAAAACAATGTTTTTTCACTACCTTGTTAAATAAAGCATACAGAGTCTGAAAGAAATCATATACATTTTCCCCTTGGAGACTTTATTTATTTATTTATTTATTTATTTTGGTAAATTTTGAAAATTTGGTGATTCTGAAAACTATTCCCTTGAATGAGTCAGGTCTGCTAACTCGTACTGCTTTGACTATTCATGATCCCAGTATGGACCCAAACTTCCTGTTTTTAAATCCAAATTTCATATTTAACTAGAAAATGTGTAAGTCAGGAAGAACAGGCAAGTGAGAGGGTGTAAGGAACGTCATTATTCATTAAAGGCTGCTTCCTCTAGAACTGATGTTGATGTCTTCTGTGGTTTAAAGTCCTGGAGACAGGCTGGCTTGCATGTAGTCAAGTTTTAGAGATTGAAATTTGTGAAAATCAAAGACCAGAGTACTGCTTTCCCTTAAAACTTTTCATTGAGCTGGTGTAGTGGTGCACACCTGTAATTTCAACACTGGAGGAGCCTGTGGCAGGAGGATCACAAGTTTGAGCCCAGCCCAGGCAGGTTAGTGAGACCTTGTTTCAAAATAAAAATAAAAGCAGGCTGGATACATAGTTCCGATCTTGGGTTCTATTCCCTAGTACTACAAACAAACGAACAAAAAGCCCTGTAAATCCAGGGAAAAAATTTAAAAAGCCCAATGGAGCTGCTCTGTTCTTGGATCCAGTGAAAGCTTCCACTGATCCCTGGGGTCAAGCACATCCAAGCTATAAGACTATTGGCTTAAAAATCCCCACAGTTTCTTCAGAGCAGGAAGTCCACACAGACAGGTTATGGAAACTGTGGTGGCAGTGATCCATACCACCAGTGTGTGGTCGCTTACACACACGCACATTGTATACGCAGTTTGATAGCTTTTCATAAATCTGTTGAGTTTATGACTATCAGCACAGTTCAGTTTTAGAATATTACTGTGACCCCACAAGCTACCTTGGGTCTGTTTGTAGACAGTTTCTTGCCTTACACCCAGGCCCAGGCCACTACTAGATTTGCCTTTCGTGAATATTTTAAAGAAATGCTGTCAATAAAATACGTAGTTTCTTTTGCCCCCAGGCGTCTGTCATTGATCACTCTTTAGGTCCCTGCATGTTACAGCATGCATTTTTCTTGTTGAGTAATATTTTGTTGTATGGTTATGCCACATTGTGTTTGTTCATTCATCAGTTGATGGGTATTTGGATTGTCTCCAGTTTGGTGCTAGTATGAGTAATGCTTTTATTATTATTTATCTATAAACTGTAGTGTGGACATGTATTTTCATCTATACCAATGAGTGGAACTGACGGATCATTAGGTAATACTGTGTTTGTCTTAAGAAACAGTCGTATTTTAAAGTTAGTTGAGAAATCAAGCAGTTTAAGTCCTCACTTTTTTTTGTTTCAAAATTGCTCTGGCTTTTATGGATCTTTTAAACTTAATACATTTTTAGGTTATCTCATCAATATCTATGGAAAAACCAGCTGGAATATGATAGGTCTTGTGTTGGCTCTGGTATCAGTTTGGTGAGTTTCCAGTCTGGGAGCAGGAATGCTTTTCCAGTCATGTATGTTCGAGGTTTTTTGTTTGTTTTTGCCTCTTCTGTGTGGTGCTGGATTGAACTCAACACCCATACATGCTCGGAGAGTGCTCTACCACTGAGCTTTATCTCCAGCTCCATGTGTTTAGGTTTTTAAAATTTCTCCTCGCATGTTCGTCTCATGGTTTTCAGTGTGCAAATCTTACACTACTTCTATTAAAGGTATTCCTGTGTATTTCATTGTTTTGATGATGTGTGAATGACCTTTCTTAATTTTGTTTTTTTGGTTGTCATTGTCAGTGTATAGAAATATAACTGATTTTTGTATATTGATCTTCTGTGCTCTGTTCTTTGTAGAACTCATTTATAGTTGAAGAGGTGTATGTGTGCACGTGAATGTATATTTCTTAAGGTTTTTCTACACAGTTATATTATTGGAAAATACAGTTTTGTATGGTGACGTGACTGGGTATGATGGGAGTGGGCATCCTTTTTCTTGTTCTCGCAGAGGAAAAGCATTGATTTGTTCCCCCATTAACTAACTTATTAGTTACAGGCTTTGAAAAGTAAATGTGCTTTATCAGGTTCAAGAACTGTTTTTCTGTTCAAGGTTTGAGAGGTTTTTGCTTATTTGTTTGTATTTGTTGTTTTTAATGAATGAGCATTGGATTTTGTCAATACTTCTGCTTTATTGAGATTTTCATAGACTTTTTAATTATATAGCTTATTATTGATTTATAGGTGTTAAACACTGTTTAAACATATTTTTAAAATATAGGCATTGATAGCTGGCCATAGTGGTGCATGCTTGTATTCCAGCACTTAAGAGGCTGAGGCAGTAGGATTGCCTGGAGTTTGAGGCCATCCTGGGCTACTTAGTGAATTCAGGACTGGCCTGGCCTGTAGAGCAAGATCCTATCTCAAGAAAAGATATCTATAGATCTATAGATATATATCTAAATGATATGTAATTATCTAAAAGATAATTATATCTATATATGCATTAAAAGTTATAAATACTGCTTACCTTGCTTCACTTGTATTCCATAAATGTTAATAATGTCAATATTTAGATTGATTTTTGTTCCATTCTAATTATTTTCTAATTTCTCTTGTAATTTCTTATTTGATTACTTAAAAGTAACTTGTTTGCTGGACATGGTACCACATGTCTATAGTCCCAGCTACTGACTTGGCTGAGGCAGGAGAATTACTTGAGACCATGAGATTGAGATCAATCTGGTTAACATAACAAGACCCTATCTCAAAAAAAAAAAACTTTTAAAATTCAAATGTATGTTTTCTACATTTTGTTTCACTGATATTTAAGTTTGTAACAATGAGATATTTTATGTGATTTGGATCTTTAGAACAATTCTCTTACCTTTTATTGTGAAATAATTTCAGTCTCACAAAAAGTTGCAACAATACTACAGATGAGACAAATGGCTATCTACATGCAAAAGAATGAAGTTGGACTCTTGTCTCACACCATATGTAAAATTAATTCAAAGTAGATCATAGATCTAAATTTTAGAGTTAAAACTATAGAACTCTTAGAAGAAAACATAGGAGTATGTCATTTTTTCTTTTTTCTTTTTTTTTTTTTTGAGACAGGGTCTCGCTCTGTAGCCCAGGATGGTCCTGAACTCACTATGGAGCCCAGGCTGTTCTTGGACTCACAGCAGTTCTCCTGCCTCAGCCTCCCAAGTGCTGGGATTACAGGCGTGCGCCACCATGCCCAGTTTATGTGGTGCCAGAGAATCGAACTTGGATACTTAGTGCTTGACTTAGCTTAACCACCAAGCCATTCCTCCACCCCAGGAGTATATCTTTGTGATGTTGAGTTAAACAGTGGTTTCTTAAAGTGTGACACCAAAGCCACAACAATGAAAGGGGGAAAATTTGTGTGTGTGTGTGTGTGTGTGTGTGTGTGTGTGTGTGTGTGTGTGTGTGTAAAAAATCCTTCATACAATGGGAGAAGATATCTGAAAATCCTGTGTCTCATGAGAAACTTGTGTATGGAATATACAAAGAACTCTTAAAACTTGGCAGTATAAATACAACCTAATTTTAAAATGGGCAAAATGTTTGGATATTTCTCAAAAATAATTTGAGTGGCTTATGAACACATGAAAATATGTTCAGTAGCATTAGTTATCATTAGAATGCTAGTCAGAACCATGAGATTCCAGTTCATATCAGTTAGGATATAATTAAAGAGCTATCGATAAAGGGTGAAGAAATTGGAACTCTTCTGTATGGCTGGAGAGGTCGTAATGTGGTATAGCCACTTTGAAGAACAGCTTGATGTTTCTCAAAGTGTTATACACAGAGTTACCATACAATCTAGCAGTTCTACTCCTAGGTGTGCACCCAAGAGAAATACTAACATATCCACACAATAACTTGCACACGAATAGTTATAACAGCATTATTCAAAACAAGGAAGTAAAGCAGCTCAGTGGCCATCAGCTGATGATTGGACAGACAAAGTGCCGTTTATACACAAGGGTGTATTATTCTGCCATAGAAAGGAGTAAGGTAGTGATACATACTACGTGTTAAAACCTTGAAAACACATGAGTAAAAGAACCAGACACAAAAGATTATGTATTGTGTAACAGTTTGTATGAAATATTCACTGAAAGCATATCTTTGGAGACAGAAATTAAATTACTGTTTAAATTGGACTAGGGATGCCATGAGGGAGGAGAAGGTGATAGCTAAGAGTCCGGAGTTTATTTTTGTAGAGATGAACATTTTCTAAGCTTAAATTATAGTGATGTCTGTACAACCTTGTGAATGTACCAAGAGCCACTGAATTAATTTTATGCTTTAAAAGGATGGCTTTTATCTATTCGTGTTTGATGTTATTGTTGGCTTGTTTGGGTTAACATCTGCCACTTTTTTGTTTGTTCTGTAGGTCTCACGTCTTTTTGCCCTCCTCTATTCTTTACTGCCATCGTTCTGATGAGTAGCACTTTTCTAGTGTTTCATTTTTATTCCTTTACAAATTTTTTAAATGCTGTATGTAAATTTTTCTTAGTGAACTTCTAGGAATTACAACATGGGTCTTAATTTACAAATTAACAATCTACCTCAGGTTAATACCAAAAGAATTTCAGTGAAATATGGCAATTTTGCTCTACTGTAGTCATTTCTTCTTTGTGTTATGATTGTCACATGTATTTTCATGTGTTAACAAGTCCCAGAGTACAATTTTAAGATTATTTTTATATAAAGTGCTTGCCTAGCATGTGCAATGGCCTGGGCTTGATTCTCCAGCACCGCATAAAGATCAGCTGGGCATGGTGGTGCACACCTGTAATCCTAGCACTTGGGAGGCTGAGGCAGGAGAATTGCTATGAGTGCAAGTCTGACCTGGACTACATAGTGATTTTGGAACCAGACTGGACTACAGAGTGAGCTCTTGTCTCAAAAAAAAAAATTTTTTTTTTGTGAATCCTTACATCTTTTAAATCAGTCAAGAAAGGAAAAATAGGTAGTCTTTAAATAGGCCTGTGTGTTTCCCTCCTCTGTTGCTCTTTAATCACCTCTTGTCAGTTGGATTTATCATGTAATGTCTTTTCCTTTCAACCTAAAGACCTTGCTTAGTATTTCTTGCACGTCAAATCTGGAATGCAGTTATTTGGCCTTTTTAAAAGAATAGTTTTGCTCGGTATAGAATTCTTATTTGACAGCTGCCTCTCCCTCATTGTTTTGTTCGTTTTTTTGCAGGGTGGGGGGCCAGAGGAAGGTGGCGGGGGATCAAACTTGATGTAGCTCTTTCCAGGCAAGCGCTTTAACTGGTGAGCCATTCCTCCAGCTCATAGTTTAGTTTGTTTTTGATGTTTCTGGGGTGGTTCTTTGGGGTTTGTATCCCTGCAGTATGGAGTTGATGTCACACCCCTGCTTTAATTTAGGTTTTAATTTAAGCATACTTAACTAGGAGTTGCCCTTAGTTCAGCATGGCTTAACAGTTAGTCAGTGCTAGATCTAGGTTGAAACACCTTGAGCCAGTAAGCCTTCCATTCTTTGCCAATGGATCTGTGTGAATTGGGGAATATTTTCAAATTTCAAACAGTTTATGAATCTACCCAGCTTTCAACTTTGTGCCTGGCCAACTATTGTCTTTCCTGCATGCTTTCCAGGCCTCATATCTGGCTGGGAATGTGTGGCTAGCTAAGGTCCTCCCTGGGCTTTCTAGAGCTTGCATGCAACTGTGTATACACAATACAGACCAGCTGGTATATGTATGGGGTGGCTTATCAAAGTCTAATATGACATTCATCCTTAGAATCTTCCTGTTAACCTTCTGGCTGGTCTGCAGGTCTGTTGCTCTCTCCCACAAATTTGTAACCACAGTCTAGCCATGATGTTGGTCTTCCTTTGTGTTTGATTGACACTTAGGTTGCTGCTGCTCCAAACACCACCAGCAGTGTGGGAGTTTCCCTATTCTGCCTCTCATCAAGTCAAGTCAGCCTCCTCTAGCAGCGGAGTTTTCATATCTTAATCCTGTTTTGGTGAAACTGATGGAGCTGATACGTGTGATTGGAGTAACCCCAAGTTGAATGCTACATGCTCCCAGTGGTCTTAGTTGAAATTTAGCTGTTTTCTTGAAATACTTCTGAACTTGTTATTTGCATTTTGTTGATTGTCAGTGGCTGTGTTTAGCAATTTTGCCCAATTGTTTTGTTGGCTTTTGGAGGGGAAGAACAAATTTCTTTTTTTCTTAGTCATTTCAGGCAGAGTAGTGGTTGACAGTTTTGACTTTTTTGTTTTTTGGAGACTGGGTCTCTCCAAGTTGCTAAGTTGCCAAGGTAGGCTCAAACTCATGATTCTCCTGCCTCAGTTTCCCAGAGCACTGGGATTACAGGTTTGCATGATTACATCCAGCTGCAGATTGGTTTGTTAATTTTATGTTTGACTTAAGGCATACCCAGAGATCTTCCCAAATTTATACATTTCAAGTTGGTAGTCCTGCTGCGTATTTGAAATTGGCTAACTTTCTAAAATCTTTTTCCTAAATATTTACCTTTTCTTATGAATAATTACAAGTATGGAGGTAGAGCATATAGTATCAGTCAGGACCAATCATATTTACATTCTGACTTTGCTCGCCCTCTTACATGTCGCTTAAAGCATGTACGATATATTATATCCTTTGCCCATAAGTTTTTCAGTATGTAGTTATAAAAGAGGTGGTCTCTGTTTGAAAGCATAACCATAATACCATTATCATAGTTAAAACAATTAATGATTCCTTATTATCAGTAAATATAGACTTGAAGAATACCCAGACAAATGAAGTCAGACTTTCTGGGATGAGGCATGGGTTACCAGTACGTTTAAACTCCTAGGTTATTGTGACATGGAGCAACATTAAGGACCCATTGAGTTATTTTTATCCTTTTCCAGAGTTGTTGTTCATTTCTCATTTAAGTGCATTAGAGTGAGTACTGTTGACAGGAAAAAATTTTCTCTGGGAGACTTTCAGAAAAATACTCTGATATAGGATCAGTTATTATGAATATTCCATGGGTACTTTATAAAGAGTGAGTCTCATCTTTTTTTCTGGCAGAGAGCTTTATATCAACCTTTAAAGCCATGTTGCTAGTGTGTTGTCTCTACTTAATTTTTAGTCAACTTTATATGTTAGTGATTATGATTTTGTCAGTTCTCTTTAGATCCATAATGCTGTACAAATTTAGGTTCATCTTTTCTTCATAACTTTTTGTCATGAGATTTTTGAGAAAAAGAATAGCCGGCTGACCTCTATCCACATCCCACTTTAAGTTCCTGCATTTTTGAATCCTCAAGTGTTTTTGGAATGTTTTCTGATGTCCTTGTCATCAGATGTATTAGATAACATTAAATGCCTTTTCAGTCCATTGTAATAGGCCCTGTCTCTCCAAAATTCATGCCAGGGAGCCAGCTGTCAGTATGTCTGCACATTGCATCTTCTGCCTACCTGGGAAGCATCTGCCACACTTCTGATCTTAATGTCTAGTGGGTTCTTAGGGGAAATGTGTGTGTTAGAAGCAGCAAACTGATTTAACACCTTTTTGTGTAAGTAGCTCAAGTGTGTGCTGGGCTCTTTTTTCCACCCCCTCTGTCACCACCATTCGGTATAGACACAGACAGAATCCCCCCACTCTCCTGCTGTGTGACCCACGCTCACTGCTTTTCCTGAAATAAGTGCTAATTGGTTTTTAATTCCACTTGGATTTTAATGTTGCCCACTGCAGCCTTGGTCCAGAAACACTGATCCTTTAGAAGAAATGTTCCTTTGGAGGAAAAATCAGCCCTGCAGGGAACTGGCAGACTGTCCTTTCCTAGCTTGTCATGGTGGCCTCGTGCCTCCCCCAGCCACATGTCTCCCCACCATGGGCTCAGTGAGGGATACTTCAGAGACTGGCTGAGATGGCAAGAACAAGTGGGACAGAGCGCCTTTCCTCCACAGAAGCTGGAAGAATGTCTTTGACCAGCTTAGAGCCGTGGGTCTCAGACTCCTGATCTGGGATTTAGGAATGTTCCTGAGTCTTCTGGATGACTCCTGCCAGTGGCCCACCTCCCCCTCCATCGCCCTCCATCTGGGGCCAGCTCTGTTCTCCATTCTGCTGTGGGACAGGCTGGATCGCGTCGTGCCAGCCATCTGGGGTAGGGAGGTGATTTTGATCCGCCTCCACCTTCCTCCCTAGTGTTTTCTTCTGCTCAGAACACTGTTCAGGATTGTCCCTCTCCAGCGCAGCGTCCAGGAGCCCACACTTATGTGTGCTCATTCATTACTCCCACCTGCCGAGAGGCACTGGAGCCAGGTGGGGGCGAGCAGGTGTCAGGTGGAGCGCAGGAGTCCTGGTGCATGGGCGTGGGAGTAGCAGGGGCTGGGAACGCAGGCCCCTTCTGCCACTTGGGGAATTTTGCACAGCCGACCGCAGCCCTCTGGGCCTCCGTCCTCTTTCCAGTATTGGTTTGCGAGGGCTGCCATAACAACATACCACATCCTGCTTGAGTTGAACAACAGAAGTTAGTTGTCTTGGGATTCTAGAAGAAGGACGTCTGAGTGGAAGATGTTAGCAGGGTTGGTTGATTCTGAGGCCTGTGAAGAAGACTCTCAGGCCTTTCTCTAGCTTCTGGGAGTTCACTGGTATTGCAGGTTCCTCCTATCTTCTGCCCTCCTCTTCGTGTGACTCTGTCCTTGTGTATATGCCTGTGTCCGATTTCCCCTTCTCATGAGGACACCAGTTATTTTGGATTGGGGCCTACCCACCTTGAGGATGACTTCATCCTAACTTAACTGTCTACATCTGCAGCAACCCTATGTCCAAATGAGGTCACCTTCTGAGATACTGAAGGTGAAGACTTTGAGCATATGATTTGTAGGGGCCGTAAGAGAATAAATAGCATGGAAAATACTCCCACACTGAGGTTGTGTTATTAATTCATACGAAGCAGGCATTTCCTGCCTGTCCCATAGCAAGGGCTCAGAAAGTGTTTAGTCTTGGTGATGGCTTCTGAAGTGCTCACATTTCAGTAGAGTCTCACAGTCCTCACTAACCCACTGTTGTTATTCTTCTCCATTTTTGTCTCCAAAACCAGAAATGGAGGTCCTGGCACATACCCTGGTGTCAGCCCTCTCGTGGTTTCTCATTTCTAGTGGTCAGGATCCTTTGGTTTCAGATAACAGAAAACCAAACCCAAACTGGCATAAGGAGAGGGGGGAAATAATTGGTTTAAGGTACTCAAAGCCCATGGAGATCAGCTGTAGGTGCAGCTTGGTCCACAGCCTGAGTCATGTCACTAGCAACACTTGCTCCCCATTTCTCAGTTGGTTCCAGTCTCAAATTGGTTGTTCTCTTGTAGTTAGTTGATTACAACTGTAGCCTCAAATTACAAGGTTTAGGTCGGGTGGAAAAAGAAGAGCCCCAGCCCCACCCCCGCCCCTTTTGTGTGGGAACTTCTGCAAATGTTCTGAAGTTCTGTGAGCTAGCTTAGGTCACATGTCCATCTCTTGGCATCGTTGTGACCAAGGGTGACGGGAAGCACTCGGAGGCTTAAGCCTGGGCCTAGTTTGAAGCCCTCTTGACATAACCTAAAAGTAGAGACCAGCTAGGTCACAAGAGAAAATTGTATATTTTGGAGGAAAAAAGATGACGGATGCCAATATAATCTGTTACCTGAGATAATATTTTTTTTAAAAAAGCCTTGCCATGACCCTGAAGGTCCCCAGTGGTACATCCCTTGTCAGCCTCACCCACAGCACATCAGCCAGTCTTTCATTTAGTTTCTCAAACAAACCACTTTTTTTTCTTGCTTTTGTATGTTTTTTCCTGATGCTTAAGATGCTTTTCCTGATTGCATTTCTCCAGCCTTCTCCTTCCCTTAGATCTCAGCTTATGTATCAAGACTTCCCAGAGCTCTCTGGACTCTCCTGGAGCTCAGCTAGGCCCCTTGTTATTCCTGCCTGGCAAAGCTTCATAGCAGTTATAATATTTAATTACATGTTATGTTTGTCTTCACATGTTTTAATGCCTGTCTTCCCCACTGAGCTGGAAGTCCCACGAGGTCAAGCCCAGGCTTGTCTTTTTCCCTCACGTTGCATCCCCACTAGGTGCAAAGAAAAAAAAAAGCCTTCATTAAATGAATGTGGTTTACTCACTTAAAATTATGGTTATTGTGTCACTGAAATGGAGTAGGGAATGACGTTCTGGCCAGAGGTTTTTAAAACCCTGGCAGTGAAATTTTCAAGTGAGAGTTTTACAAGTAGATTAAGTGAATTTATGCTTCGTCCATATTTTTTTATAGGATCTTGGTGTTAGTGGTGCCCAAGGTGACCTACCTTTTGGAGTCTTGTGGCCAGCTGAGATGATGTATCTCCCAACAATAAAAACGTTGCCACGTTTACTAGAGTACAGCGATTAACACACAATTTTAATTGGCCGCATAGGTATTCTGTGTCTGAGGAGGTCAGGACAAGTGTTTTGGCACTTGGTTATTCGAATACCCCTCAGGAGGCGCTATCCCACAGAGCACACTGTTGTACCCCTCTGCTGTCCATCAAGGATCCTGCCACCCGGTACCTTTTTCTAGGCCACTGTCTTCTCACTAAAGCCCCAGTTCTCCCTTCTAACCAAAACCATCTGTCTAGCCTCTTAGTGCAGAATGAAGAGGTCACCAGACTGCATGACAGTGAAGGTGACTAAACCCTCTTCTCCAGCAGGAGGTGCCCCTTGGGGACATGCAGTTTTTTGCATGGTGCCATCGGGGAAAGCAGAAATGCTGAGGAGTCAAGGTCACTGCCATCAGATGCTTAGCAGGTCTGGTGTCAGATACTGGCTTGGTGCTGAAATGGACCTCCAGTAACAGTGGCTTAAACAAGAGAACAGTTTTCTCAATGAACAGTTTTGAGAGTAAGCAACCCAGAGCTGGTAAGACGGTTCCACAGTCCTGGGACCCGGGCTCCTGCCATATTGCTGCTCCCATTCTTGGGTGAGCAATGTCTGCTTGGTCCAGAGTGATGATTCCTCATGACCTCCACCTGTTCATTCTAGACCATGGGAGGGAGGAAATGGGAGAGAAGAGGCATACTTTTTTTTGAAAGGCAGAAGTTCTTTTTTAAAAAATATAGTTTATATATCATAAAGTGTATCCTTGAAAAATCTATGAAGTGTGTTTAAAAATACAGTAAATCTTTAAATTAAAAAAAATGTTTATTACAAAAAAAGACACATTACCCTGAATCCCCTCAAGATACTCCCACCTGCTTTGAACACATTTCTGCAGTTCTTACCACTTTTTGAAGCAGTTCTGGAAGTCTTTCATGAGTGTCTGTACCTTTTGTGGTCATTTTGACTTTGGGGACAGATAGAAGTCGCATGGTGTCAGATCCAGTGAATAAGGTGATGAGGACACACCATAGCATTTTATTTGACAGACATTGTACAAGTTTGATCAGTGAGAGGTGATTTAAAAATATGTGTTTTAAAATTAAAAATTATATCAATGCTGGTGAGCTTGTGAGGAAAAAAGAACTCTTCTATGCTGCTGGTGGAATTATAAACTGATACAACCACTATGGGTGGCAATATGGAAATTCCTCAAAGGCTGAAAATAAATATTCTGTTCGGTCCAGTGGGAATCTCTCCAAAAGAGCTAAAAGCATCATATAACACAGATACATGCATACCCATGTTCATAGCAGCCCAGCTAACAATAACTAAAACGTGGAAGGTAACAAATACCCATTATCAGACCAGTAGATATAAAAATTGTGGTATATGTACCCAATGGAATACTGCTGTGCTATAAAGACAGTTTTGAGGCTTTTGCAGGCAAATGGATGCAACTTGAGACCATCATGCTCAGTGAAATGAGTCAGATGCAGAAGGTGAAATATTGAATGGATTCTCCAAGTAACCCAGAATACAGTCATTTTATAGAACCAAATGGGGTGATAGTGGAAGTTGGGAGTGGTGGTGGGGAATTACAATTTTGACATATATGTGCACAAAATACTCAAGTTCAATGTAAACAGTATTGAATATATATTAATAAAATGAGGAAAAATAAAAATTATATTAAAATACATTTTGCCAATAGTCCCCCTCAAAATCCTCCTCTTTGCTTTGAATACTTATCCCATCATTTATGGCAACATCTTATTTTTGTTTGGCAACATCTTTTACTGTAATTTTTAAAAAATTTGAACATTCACTGTATCTATTGGTCACCTCTTGAACATTTCAGTGGTTTCTCTTGGCATGACTAAGATTGATTAACCATCATTATAATCTACTTGTAGAACATTTTCATCTCCCCCAAAAGAAATCCCAAATGTATTTTCCCTCCCCTTAGACTCTAGCAAGGACCAATCTGTCTCTGGATTTCTGTGTGTATCCTGGAAACCTCATGTAATTAAAATAATAAAAGAGGTGTCCACTCTTGTTAGCAGTTTGTCATTTGCAGTGTTGAGGATCACGCCCATGGCCTCATGTATGCTAAGTAAGTGCCCTAGTGGCAAGTGCAGCGTTTCCACAGGTTTATTTTTGATTTGTTTTGATTCGGATTGAACCCAAACCCAAAGGCTTTGCACCAAGCTGCCTCCCCCAGCCTTTTCATTTTATTTTGTTTTACTATTATTCTTTTTAAAATTTGAAGCAGGATTTAGCTGAGTTGCACAGTTGCCAAGGCAGGGCTTGAACTTGCAATCTCTTGCACTCCCCGAGTGCTGAGATTACGAACCTGTTCATCTGTTTTGTATTTCATTTCTTTTTATGGCTGAATAATATTCTTGTGTGATATATTACATTTTTGTTCATTTGATTGGGCCACTGAAATGTTTCTACTTTTTAGCTGTCATAAGTAATACTTCTATGAATGTTTGTGTGCACATTGTATGTTTCTAGGTCATGTGGTAATGTTTAACGTTTGGAGGCATAATGCAAAAGTGTTTAACATATGTATGTTGGAGACTTTGACATCTTCTGCAATTGTTTTTAAATTCATAAGACACATGAAATTGCAAAGGAAACAGTTATGTTGAAATAGAATTTTTGAAATATGAAGATAAGTGCGTGACATGGTATGGCAAAATTCAGTAATGAATCTAAACACTATCATAGATTCCAAGCAATAAAGAGCATCAGTGTTACTTTGATTTATCTTATAAGAATTGTGACAATAATATATGTGGTATCTATTTGTGAAAATAGGTGTTGTGAAGTCAGTGGTTGGTCTGTATTCATAATTAAAGGAAATTCTAGGAAGAAGTTGTTGAAAAGAGAGGTAATCCCTCCCTGTAAGTTAATGGAGCTCTTGAAGTCTACCATGTTTCACAGGATATGACCCAAAAGTTGCACATGCCTATTTTGCTCCTACCCTGCTGGCCTGAACATGTATCCACACCTCCCCACAAGGGAGGCAGAGAAATGTGGTCTTCTTTCAGCCACGTATCTGGTTAAAATGTGGGAGTTCAGTTACTAAAGAAAAAGGAGGAAATTGGGTACTGGAGGAGGATAGAAAGTCAGTACTACTCCATACTTCTTGTAGCCTCTACTCCTTATGCAGCCAGTTTCCCTTTAGGTTCAGAATGTGTGTTCTTCTGATCAACTCCCACCAGTGGAGTTAGCTTCCCTTCCAAGGCCATGCTGTATGAAACATACCGTGTCGTACGTGCATCTTGAGTCAATGGAGTGCTGCTCAGAGTGGGAGCTGCTCTTGTGGGAAGAACTGAGTCTGCCTGAGGGAAGAGCATATGCTTGACGCCCATCCTGTATTCACACCAGAGCAAGTGCTCATGAAGTGGAATGTTGGACATCTGTTCTCTTTCCATTATTTGTCCTTCAATAAGGGGTGAGGGGGCTGAGTACGTAGTTGAATTTATGCAGTGTGAACATTTGATACAACCTTTCTGTGTCTTCTTTACAGTAAGATGAGTGGTTGGCTTTGCAGGTGATCCTACTTTGGATTTCTTGATATGATACCTTTAGCCACCCAAGCCAGAGGCACTTTTTTTGTTTGCTCAGTCTTCTTTCTGGGAGATCAGCTTAGACTTAGTGGTATCAAACATCAGGATATATATATAACCCATTGACAGAGTGACTGCCCTGTTGTCTTGGTTGTAGGGGCTGAAGAGCAATGATGCTGAAAATAATAATAACGGTGCAGCTGTTCTGACAATGTTCAAAGATGAATTCATTTTACAACAACCTTATGAGATGGATCCTGATAGACAGTCATTTTCTTCATGCACAGGGGCTGATTGCCTGCCCAAGATCAGTAGTTATTTTAGCTGTGGCACAGGTGAGATTTGAATGAAGGGCCCAATTCTGGTTTTGCTCTTGATGAACCTTATTGTTGTAAGAGCAGAAGATGCAGACACAGAAGGAGAGGGCTTGAAATCTTGAACCAGGATATTTGCTTGCATTTTCCTGGTCTTTGTTTTTAATGATGACTTTTGAGCTTATATACTTGTGTATCCCAGATTTTTCTTCCCGTACTCAATGATGCATCCCTCCTCTCCAGCACCACTGTTAAAACATGTGGATGACTCTCACTGATTTTCTACATTCCTCTTGATTCTAGGCTAGCCCTTCACCCTGGCTTCAACTTGTCAGTGTTTTGCTGTCCTAATTTTAAACACAAATTTTTAAAAAAGAGGTTAACTGGAGGTGTCATTAGTGGTAGAGCACCTACCTAGAATGTGTGAGTCCCTGGATTTGACCCCCCAGCACTACAAAAATAATAAATACGTGCATGCATCCATACTGTTATAAATGGAGCAGAGTGAGATGGCACATGGCCATAGTTCTAGCTACTCCTGAAGCTGAGACAGGAAGATTGCAAATTTGAGGCCAGCTTGGGGGAACTTATCAGTACTATCTCAAAAATAAACATGAAAAGAGCTAAAGATGTAGCTAAGTGATAAAGTACCCCTAGATTCAGTTCCTACCCAGTAAGGAGAGAGAGAATATGTATGAGTGTTTGTTACTCAGGAGGTATATACAGTGCTCCCCATGTGCCACATCTGGGTTTCCAGAGACAGAAGCATCATTAAGCAAGTGCCTTCCCTCCTAGAACTGACATTCTGGAGGGGAGGCAGGAGCCTCTTAATGTTCATCTGATAACTTTGGAGCTCCAGTTGCAGTTGTGATAAACACCAGAAAGGAAATATACAGGAAGCTAGAAGAACATACCAATGTGTGGAACCCAGGCCCTGAACTGAGGGGTAAAGGGAAGGTGGCATGAGGCAGTGCCTACCCCAAGAGCCAAATGTCAGCAGAGAAGGGACAGAGCAATGCCAGGGTGAGCTGGAAAGCTCCAGACACGTTGACTGCAGTCCTTACTCCCACCACACTCTGAAGGGTCTGCTGTACATCGGAGCTCCACTGCCTACTCACAGTTCACTCAGCCTGTCCAGACTCAGTTGCCTTGTTTGTAAGACAGGAGTGAAATAGGTCATGGTGGCCATGGCACTGGTGGATATGAGAATTCTTCTGGCACGTGATTAAGGCTAACAGCTAATAAAAAATCAGCCCAGCCTGTGGCCAGAATCCAAAGTCAGGTAGGCACTCGACAGGGACTGTCAGACTCAGAGAATGGGGACTTGGTTTGGGAGTTAGGGTTTTGATCTCACAGTGAGGAAGGGGTAGGTACACCTGGAATTTAGGACCTGGGGCTCAGGTTGCTGAGTGACGTGTAATGCACAGGATTGACCTGAGAACATAGAGTTGCTCTACCCAGTGCCCTTGAGTAAGGCTGTCCCATTTCCCTGGTTCTCCTTCCTGCTCTGTGTTCCCTGTTGAGTTTCTCTCCCCAGGGTGGAAAGATGCAGCCTGTCCCAAATGCCCTGCCCACAGACTGCCCCTCCTAAAAGGTTTATGAGGTGGCTCTGCACTATAGCACTTGGAAGTCCTGCTGGCCAGCCTGGCAGGATGTGTGAAACCTAGTAAGTGATCCTCTTTTATCAATTAGGGTTCTTGGGTTGCATGCAACAGAAACCAGCTCAGGTCACCTGTGGCTCTAAAAGGAAACCAGGGTGAAGCAGTTCAGAGACATCTTGAGACAGATGTCCAGGGACACCTTTTAAGAACTCTGCTGTTCCAGGAGTGAAAGAAGGAACAGTGGGAACTGTGCAGCACAGTAAGAGCCCAACCTCAGCTCTTACTCAGAAGTTGCCAGGACTGGAGGAATGGCTCAGCAGTTAAAGCGCTTGCTAAGTCAAGTGCCAAGTACCCAGGTTCAATTCCCTAGCACCACCTAAGCTGGGTGTGGTGGTACGTACCTGTAATCCCAGCACTCAGGCGGCTGAGGCAGGGGGATTGCTGGGAGTCCAATGTCAGTCAGCCTGGGCTACAGAGAGAGACCTTGTCTCAAAAAAAAGAAGTTTCCAACCTTTCTGTGTCTCAGTTGCCTGTAATATGGGGATAAAAGCAGCAGGAGAGTGCTTAATAATTCAAAAACTGATATGTAATACAAGTTTAGAATAGTGTCTAGTACAGAATGTGTGGCTAGACAAATATTGGCTCCTATTATTTTTATTTTATTGCTATTATTATTACTATTATTTTTATTGGCAACTTGAAATTCAAATTTCTGAGCAAGAGGAACTGATTAGCACTGCATCGTGTGGGTGGGCGATCCTGATTGGCAGCCCCCCACCCTCTTCCAGCTAGGAGGAGGAATGAGGGAGCAGCTGTTCCCCAGGAAAAATAGGCTGCTGCCACGATATTGGGGCAGACTCCAGTCCTTCCTGTAGATGCTACAATAGTCACTTTGCCATCGTTGGAAGAAAATACTCAACACCAGCAACATAAGAGTTTATTTGGCTCAGCAGTTTCCAGTGAGTTCAGCGAGAAGTTGCCTGGGTCAGGATGACACCAGCATGGTAGAAGGACATGGAAGAGCAGAGCTGATCATCCATGACAGCAGGAGGCCAGTAGAAGGGAGGAGCCGGGGGCAGGAGTACCCGTTTCCAAGTCATGTCCCCAGTGACCTACCCCTTGTGATCAGGCCCCACTTCTGAATATGGGACTTTTGGGGCACATTTTAGCTCTAAAAGATGTCCTTTGTGTTCAGTAATTTGACCCCGCAAACGTTGGTTACTTTTCTGCCTTGTGCCGTGGCCTGTCCCGAGCACAGCAGGCACAAAGGGATGATGATTTGCAAGAGTCCTTCTTCACAGGGCTCACAAGTCAGTGGGAAACAACTGGAAAACGACAGTCCTGGTTAAGATCAAGATCTTAGAACAGTACCTGGTCTGGAGATCCTCAGTAAGTATTTGTTGAATTAATAAGCACACAGAGAAATGCAAAGGTTTACGGATGTATACAACCAAAACACCTTGCCAAGTATTTTAAAGAAAACTTGTGCAAGTATTTTAAAGAAAACTTTGTGCAGCCTCCAGGGTAAGGTCTTTTGCACCCAGGTATTTAATCAATGGAGACTGGATATGATCTCTCAGATAACCCTGCAGGCTGCCCAGTGTGACAGCTGGGGACAGACCCCAAAAGGAGCTGGCTGCTTTCTATGTTGAGCAGGATGTGTAGACGTGGCTCCAGGATGCATCTCTGTGGCATGCAGTTGCTAATACAAGTGAGCTTCCTCGTGTCAACAAGGCATCTATTATGTGGACAGCGGTGGGGCTGACTGGGAAGGCTCTCTGGGAATGTTGGCGCTACAGTGACACTTAGGACGTCCTTCAGGAGAGGGGCTTCCCCCACACGTGACTTTCAGTAACCACCATCATCTGCTGCCCAGTGCTGTGCATAAGGATGAACCCAGGGAGTCCTTACCACAGCCCATGAGCTACTGTTTCATTCGCATTGTGCAAAAGCTCAGAGGGGTAAAATAAAGACCTGCATCAGAACCAACCTGGGAGTGTGGCCACAGTCTGTTTCTCTGAAGAAGCTCGGGCTGTTCCCTCTGTGCGCTTGTGGCCTCTTTTTTCTTTGTAAGTGCTAACTTTGAAACATTGTTATTTTGGCTGGCTGCGAATTTAGCTTAGAGTTAGGATACATGTTTAGTGGGTTCAAGGCCCTGGATTCAGTCTCTAGCACCAGAATGCAAATAAATAATTAAATAGCTGCCTTATTCTCAGTCTGAAAGTTCTCTCTGTATCAGCAACTATATAAACATGGTAGCCATGTCCTGCACCAAGGGTGGCAGTGTAAGCGTCACCTAGCAGTAACTGTGGCACATTGTTCAAGATGGCGGGCCTTTACATTTTCATGCCATATCTGATCAGGTGACCAGACAGAGGCAGGAAGGGGGGAGGAGGGATCAAGGATGTGACGTTGTGATGAATATGGCCCTGGGCCAATGCCTTAGATCTTCTCGGGAAGATTGTGAATCCTGTCAGTAGAAAGGCTGGGGGGAGGGACCTGCGACGTAGAGATTTAGGTCAGCACCAACCACGTTTTCGGTGTACCTCTCTCCACTTGCATGTGGGAAGGTCACACCTTTTGCAAAAAGAAAATTAAAGCCTCATACCATGTCGTCCATGCCTCCCAAGTCCATCCTTTGTTTGGACAGGAAGATTTCTACAAGCTGTTTCTAACAGCAGACTATAGCCTACAGGCCAGATCTGGCCTGTTGTATGTTGTAGCTTGTCATATGGCTTGGGACCTAGGAATAGTACCACATTTTCACAAGATTGAAAATAAAAATTAGATTTCATGACATGTCAGATATGAAATTCAAGTTTCAGTGACTATAGTGATGTGGACCAGCCATGCTCGTTCAGTTAGGTAGTCTGTGGCGTCTTTCGGAGTCGAACACTTGCGGTAGGGACAGTACGGCTGCCAAGCCTCTGAGGTTTCCCCTCTGGCTCTTTTCAGAAAAAGTTGGCTGGACCCTGCACCCACTTTCTTTTCTTAGCCACATATTTTAGAGCTGGTGGTAGTTAGCCCTTTGGTGCTGCTGTGCTCCGTCTTCGCCCTCTGCCCTCAGGAAGAGCCCAGCTGTAAGCTGTGGGCTAAGCCCGGGTGGGTGGCCACAGGTGGGTCTGCTGATGCCTCTGCTCACATGCAATAAGCATTGCCGGGGTGCCAACTGTAGGGCAGCCCTTGGCTGGCAGCCCGAACAGGTCCCAGCCTGCCTGCGGGAATCTGCAGGCCAGTGGGGTGAGGGGGTGGGAGGGTGGGGCGGGGCATCATCAGGCAATTCCTGGGCTAAGTACCTTTATTCAGACCTACTCTGATGGGCTGCCTCTCACTCTCTCCCCATCACTCCTGCTTTGTTTTATTTGTGGCTTTAAAAATTAGGTAATGGATTTATGTGTCAAAAATCGCTGTGTGTGTGTGTGTGTGTGTGTGTGTGTGTGTGTGTGTGTGTGTGTGTAAAGGTGTGCACAGCAGTGGTCTGTCTGCCTTCCCTTTACCTGCCCACCTGGTTCCTCCACCCTTTAGGTAATTACTTACATTATTACTTACATTATTTCTTGGGTATCCTTTTGTAAATACAAGCAAATGGGAAGATCTATTTTTATCTTCCCCTCCCTGCTTATACAAAAGGCAGCTGTTCACCTCCCTGTTCTGCTCTCAGTTTGTTTTACTTAACAGCACATCCTGGATACTGCTCTCCAGCTTGTGTTCTGGCTGATACCAAAAGGTGGAGGTGTTAACTGGGGGGAGGAGGAGGAGGAGGAGTGTGGGAGACTAAGGAATGGCCCTGTGCTACTGTAATATGTGAGGGATCAGCAAGAGCCTGGTAGTCAAGGTGGGGACTGTGACCCTGATTTGGGAAGCATCTAGGTATGGAGTTGTGCTCCATTTTCTTTTGTGCCCTGCTTTCCTCTGTAGCCAAGTATACATGGCCTTGATTGCATTGACAAGGAAGTGGCTAAGAATATCCTTGAGGGCTGGTTATTGACTATCGTTAATAATGAAAAAATTTCTCCTCCCAGCTGTTGCCGTGAGTGTCTAGACTTTTGCAGGCCTGCCCCTCCCACCACTGTGGTTCTTTCCAGGCATCTGATGCAGAGCAAGTCCTATCACCTTTCATCTTTCATTGGACATAGTCACAGTGCCAACCATGGGTTGTCCAGAGGCTGACACACACGTTGTACTCAGTTGACTGTGTGGTGTATGCTCTGTGTTGGCTTGGGTTCTTTTGAAAGGACTGACTTGGGCACTTCCTTTTGTTAGTGAAGCTCCAGATTAGGAGGTGGGCTCTAATAGTCCCTGTGCCATGTGTGGCAAGTTACTTACCCTAGCTTTACTTGACTTATGTCATCTATAAGTGAGGATAATAATAATGCCTAGTCTTGGTCCTGTGCTGAGGAAGAAGTGAGTTAATGTGTGTAATTCTCTGAAACAGCACACAGCATGTAGTAACATCAAAAGATGCCAGCTGTTATTATAATTACTATTATTTCACACCTTCTGCTTTCTGTCTGGAACCCTGCTACACAGTAGACTTGGAACTCAATGGGTGTGAGGGAAGTTTCAGGAGACCAGTGCCCTTTGTGAGGAGCCATCCCATTATTTCCAAAGGACACCTTTCTGGAAGTGCTTTTCTGTCAAGGAGATTATGACAAGTCACCACTTAGGTACTTAAGAAAGGAGGACCTGGGGCTGGAGGAATAGTGCAGTGGTTAGAGTACTCGCCTAGCAAGCGCAAGACACTGAGTTCAGTTCTCCAACACTGTGCATAGTGATTATGCCTATGTATGTCTGTAATCCCAGCAGTCAGGAAGTTGAGGCAGTAGGATTGCCATGAGTTCAAGTCCAGCCTGGGCTCCATAATGAGTTGAGGACCAACTGAAGGACAGTGAGACCTTGTCTCAAGAAAAAAAGAAAAGAAAAGAAAGGGGCAAGGAAGGCTGGGAAATCTGGAGTTTACTAATTGTAGAGAGAATATGTAGAATATAAGTATCATAATTACAGGTATGCCCAGTAAATATTTGCAAGCACATGTATTCGTTTACCAGTTTAACCATCTGTAGGGACTGTCCTTCCAGTGTTTCATACATACCTGTGTCGTGGTCAGTTTGCAAAAAGTCACCCAGGGATGTGGCAAAACACCTGCCAAGTGCTGCAAGAGGCCTGTGAGGGACACAGTTGTTCTGAAGGCTCCTGAGCTATATCTGGCAAATCAGAGAAACAGTTAAACCTCCTAGATCAAAGGCAAGCTTTGGGAACTGGGCCTTGGGCAGCCAGAGGCTGCGGAACCGGTTTCTTCAGAGCAGACTGTTTGCCTGCTTGTCCATTAGCTGTAGACAACCCTTGGCTTCCAGAAGCCTACTAGGTGATCTCCTACCTCTGGCGGGACCCCTCTCTTTGCAGATGACTGGGACCCCTTTGGGTTTGAGAATGCCTACTGTGTATCTGGTGCTGCCCCAGTTATTGGTATTAGGTAACAATGAGCACTTACCATATGCCTGCTGTTAGTTCATTGAGGCCACACAGCAGCCCTGTTAGGGGGGCAGTGTTACTGCAGACGAGGAAACACAGGAAGAGGTTGTTACATCACTTGCCCATAGCTAGGTAGAGGCAGCCTCTCCAGTCTGAGCCAGATCCCTGCTCTAAACAGCTTTTGCAGACCATAGGCAATTGCTCCACAGTGGGAGCTTTCTCTGTAGTAGGCTCTTTCAGAAATCTTGTTTTCTAAGGACTGTGTAGTAGTTTATGGTGCTCCTAATTAATACTGCTTGTGAATGTGGCCACCAAGAAGGCACATGGGAGAGGCTCGTGTTGGGAACACCGGGTCTTCCCACTGTGAGTCATGGTAACCCGAAGACAGGATGGACATTAGGCGGGCAAGGACATCAGATGCCCACACTGAGCTCCTCAGGAACCACCTTCTAGGTTTACATGGCTTCTCTGGGATGCCTTCTGGGGAAGGTGCTTCTCCATCAGACCTGCCATAGTGCCCTTGCCTCCTCTCCCCATGAGAACTCTGGGCATGCTGTGTTGAAACTACTTTGGCATTTGTCAGTTCCCGTCAGCAGTGTTTATAGGGCGGGGGCCTCACATCTACTCTCTTAGACCAATCCTGGCCATGTGATAGATTTTAAAAACATGTCTGAATGAATGAGTACATCAGTGACTCATGAGGCACAATTAACAGATAAGCAGAAGTTGCTTGCAATATCTTGTGGGAATATGCCAAGTCTGAGGTAAGTAGTGAAGGGTCTCCATGGAAAGCTTAGGCCCTTGGAGCTCCACAAACGTCTTTTAGGTAGATTCGAATCTTGCTCTGTCACTAATGTGGTGGCTGACCTGGGGCAAGAGGTTGCACCTCTAGTGACCTCGATTTTCTCATCTGTAAGGTAAGAATTGTAAAATGGCTGTGGAGGGTCCCAGAAACAAGGGCCTGTGCAATGCCTAGCACTTGCTGTTGGGTGTTAGGCAGCAGTGTTAACTGCGAAGAGCACTTGAGCCAGCTTCTTGTATGTGGAGAGACCAGCTCAGTTCCAGAGACATGGTAGTTTCAGCCAGCCAAAGCCGCAGGGCCCAAAGTGGACTTCTAAGTCTGACCCTGACCAGCCACTTTGCTTGATACAAAGAGAGTTGGCATTTTTGGAATTGGGAGGAACTCTGTGTTCCCTGTGGGAGAAGTTGGGGGAAAGATACAGCCTGGCTGAATATCCTGAGAACAGTGAGTCAGTTTTGCAGATGGCCTCTTGTTGGCGTTTCAGGGAGCAGTGCCTAAGCTCTGTGAAGGGTGGGTAGAACTAGAGTGTGGCCTTGGACGAGTGACTGGCCTCTGCAAGCTTCAGTGTTTGTCCTTGAAAAGTAAGAAGTTCAGGTCAGTGCATCATCAGCTCAGAGCTCGGAGGTGGTCCCACTGCACAGGTCCTTGCCCAAAGCAAGTATGTGTTAAATGTAAGCTGTGCTAATATTATTGTTGCAATTACGGTTACTACTGTTTTTAGGTTGATGTGGAATACAGCCACTATAGTTCTCCACAAGTGTCTCTTAGGTAGACAGCTCTAAGCATACGGGAGCCTGTCATTGTGGTAAGCCCTCAAGAAGAGAATTCATTAGTCTAACTAGAAATAAAGATTTTTGTATTCCTTCAACAAATATTCATAGGGATTCTGCTTCACACCAGGGCCTGCCCTCAGCCCTAATTGCATAGCAGATAAGACAGACTAGTGCCTCCCTCCTGGAGTATGTGATCTGGTAGGGAAGACAGCTGATTGTATGTATCAGAGGTAATTAGTAGTGCCATTAAGCTAAACCAGAAAAATATGATGTGAGTGATGTTGTGGGGGTTACCACAGAAGGTCAAGAAGGTTTCAGGAGGTGACATTTGACCTGAGACTTGAAAAATGAGAAGGAACCAGCCATGCAAGGAATGGAAGGAAGGAAGTGCCTGTCAGAATAACAGGTATAAAGGCCCTGTGGTAGGAACGAGCTTTCAAGGGAGGGGAACAGAATGGAGGCTAACGTGGCTTGAGTTGGATAAATGAAAGAGAAATAAGATGGGAGGGTTTCCGGAGTCAGTTCCTTGAAGTCCTTGTCTTCACTCTGCCTCACTGGGACCAGAGACAAGGGCCTTGGGAAGTTGTGGTATTTGGAAGGTGAGAGGGACCAGTGGCCCAGCTCCTGTCTCACTTTGCCCAGCCTTTTTCAGGCCCTCTCCCAAGGATTCCAGGCCACAGGGAAGAGATCCTTTGCTCTTGGGTGGGCGATCTGACACCAGCCACGAATGTGGTTCTTCTTTTTGTGCCAAAGGTGGCCCAGCTGGCTGTCATACAAAACAAAGCCATGGTGCTCTGTGCCAGAAGCCAACTTTCTCTTTCCCCAAAAACTGCCAGGCGAAACTGAGCCCTACACTTGGCAAGATGGGAAATAATGGTCTCTTTCTTTGGGTCAAGGGGATAAGGAGACATGCATGTGTGCTTGCGTGTGTGTGTGTGTGTGTGTGTGTGTGTGTGTGTGTGTGTGTTTGTGTATGTGTGACTTGAGTACTGAATCCAGGGCATTACACTACACTGCATCCCATCCCATTTTTTTTTTTAAAAGACAGGTTCTCACTAAACTGCCCAGGCTGGGCTCAGGCTGGGCTCAAACCTGTGATCCTCCTGCCTCAGCCTCCCTGAGTCCTGGGATTACAGGTGTGCACTACCACACTTTGCTAGACAATATTTTTAAAGCAACAGCACCTAGTGGAATAGAACAGGCAAGGAGCGGGGCCCGGACTCTGGGTTTCAGCTCTGACTTTACAACTTACCACCTATGTGACTGTGTCCAGGTGACTTAGTATCTTTTTCTCACCGTGGCTTTTCATCCGCAGAACAGGGTTAGTGGCTCGCGTGCTCATGACAGTGCACCCAGGGCTTAATGTAGAAGTATAATACATTCCAGTTTTAAGTCACAATGCATTGAGTGTCTCTTTCCTCTAGTTTCTTGTCACCAGTTGAGATGCTTAGATTCCCTTTCTCCACGTCAGCTCGGTTCTTGCCCAGGAGCTTGGCATCTGGCAGACAGTCCAGTTTTGGGTGCCAGAAAGCAGCCCTGCCTCTGAGGGGCAGGTTATTTGATGCCAAGAAGCTGAGTGTTGTCGGGATATTTGTCGCCAGATACAGGGGACTCAGTGGAGCCTCTGTGATGGAGACTGCTGCTGCTTGCCAGAGAGAACAGACTGCTTCCTGCAGGGCAACTGCTGTGCTTCTCCACCCTTGCTATACTGCTGTCAGGTGGGGACTGTTGTAAACATGCCCAAACCTGCCTTCCCCTCCCCGCCTCCTGTGTAAAGGGACTTCAGCCCAGGACCACAGCTCAGTGGTTAGGCCATTTGCCTAGCAGGTGCAAGACCTCAGATTCAGTTCCCCAGCACCACGTAAAAATTAGCTGAGTATGGTTTTGCACACCTGTAATCCCAGCACCCAGGAGGCTGAGGCAGGAGGATTGTGGTGAGTCCATGGCCAGACATGGCCATGTTATATACTGAGTTCAGGACCAACCTGGACTATTGAATGAGACCCTATCAAAAAAGGGACAGGGGCAGGGGCTGCAGTCCAGGCATGGAGACTTCTTGGGAGCTCCTTAATGTGCCCAGAGGCTTTCCAGTCGCTGGCCACCTTACTAGCCTACTATCTGTACCTGAGAATCATATGGGGAACTTGTTAAAGTTCATGTGCTAAGTGATCAGTTCTGAGGAGGGGCTAAAGGGCCTGCTGTTCCTCAGACCACAACTTTAAGGTCACGTTGCCTAGAAGTCTGACCTGCAGAATCATGGACAAACCGTGTTCTACCCAAACGCATTGGTGATTGACTACCCCTTAAAACTTAAAATCCTAGGCCAGGGTTTTTTAGTCTCAGCACTGTTGACCAGAGGATCAGATCCTTTGCAGAAATAGGCTGTGCCTTGTGAAACCAGGACCCAGACAGCACCCTGGCCTCTACCGCTAGATTGGGGGTTCCCCAGCCCCAGAGCAATGACTGGTACCTGCACATGGCCTGTTAGGAACCTGGCCACACTTCAGGAGGAGAGTGCTGGCCAGCATACAAAGATTTATCTGCATTTACAGCAGCTCCTCAGTGCTCCCTATGGGTTGAGCTCCCCCTTCTGTCAGGTCAGCTACAGTTAAGAGTCTCATAGGACAGCGAGTGAACTGGATATACGAGGGATCTGGTTGCATACTTCTTATGAGAGTCCAGTGTGTAGGTGGTGATGCTAGGTCCTCCTCCATCCTGAGGAAGAAGAATCTTCCACAAAACTGGTTTCTGATGCCACAGAGGTCAAGGACCACATCACTAGATGCCATTAGCAACCTTCCTGCAATGCTCCATCCCGCAAATCAAGATATCTTCAAATGTGCCAAGGTGTACGGGTGGCAGAGTTGTCCTTGATGAGAATCAGCGACCCAGCACCCTCAAGCTACATTGCGCCTTCCACTGCACAGACCAGCTGGTTACAGGCAGTGATACCAGCGCAGCCCCACAGCCGGTCTCAGCTGCTTCGGCTCTAGACAGGACTGCAGTGGTGAACAGGAGCACCTGTTCCCTCTCCTGGCCCATTTACTGCTCAGCACTTAGTGGGTGGGCCTGGGCATGTGGGTGGAGGGAGGATAATAAATCATGTTGGATGTTTGCGTTGTGGGAGTGGAAAACAGAATGAAGTCACTGTAGATTCCCCCTTTTAATAATAGCAGAAAAAGTTCTTGGCCAGGTTGAACCACCTCAGGTTCAGTTGGTGCGCTCCCCACTCACTCCCTCGCCCTGCTGGCTCTGTCTGTCCTCTTCTCCCCTGGAGTCCAGCAGCTTCTCACTGTACTGCTGTTCCCGTCCCATCCCCACAGTCTGTCCCCACATGGCCGAAGGGCTCTGGGAGCACCCAGATCAGCTCATGTCCCTCCGCTGCTCAGAAGCCTCTCGTGACTCCCTGTCACTTGGGAAGTCAGAGTTTTCTCCGTGGCCCCCAGCCCTGACATTTCTGCCCTCATTGTTCTCCACCTGCCTCCTTGCTCAGTGGCCTCTTCCCTGTTCTAGGAGGCAGCAGTGTTGTGGTTCGAATCTGGAATGTCCCCCAGAAGCCTGCTGCGTTTGGAAGGTGATTGATCTTGAAGATTAATTGAACCCTGGGTGATTTCAAGTGCCGTTGGGGCGGAGCCAGGCTGGAGGGTGGGTCATGAGGGCCATAATGTGGAGGAGTGTGTTTTCTTGACCCTGGTTCCTGTCGCTGGCGTGCTGTAAGCAGCTCTCTCCAGCTAGGCCCTTCGCAGCCATTCTGCTGCCCACCGACATGAGCAGACTGAGGCGTCTGGGCTAAACTAAAATAAACTTGCCCTTCTTTAAGTTGTGGGAATTGAGTGTTGTGTCCCAGCGACAAGAAAGTGAGTCAGCCAGGCATGTTTGCTCCTTGAGGTCTGTGTGCTAGCTGCCCTGCAACCCAGACATATCCTTGGTCAGCTCCTTCACAAGTCTCCCTTCCAGCAAAGCCTGTTTTTGTTTTTGTTTTTTTTTTGTTTGTTTGTTTTTGTTTTTGTTTTTGTTTTTTGTTTTTTTGGGGGTTTTTTTGGCGTGATTGGATTTGGTTCGGTTTGGTTTGGGATTTTTTTTCCCCCCTCAGTACTGGAAATTGAACTTAATTAAGGCTTTTGCCTGCGCTACATCCCCAGCTCTTTTATTTTATTTTGAGGCAGGGATCTCTAAATCATTACTAAGTTGCCTAGGCTTGACTAGAACTTGAAATCCCTGTCTCAGCCTCCCAGAATGTTAGGATTATAGGCCTGCACTGCCACACCTGACTTAGTGAGGCTTTCTTGACCCTTCTTCCTGCAAATAAAAGCACATGCCATGTTTTGGGTCTCATTTCAGCCCCATTAGAAAGAGGACCGTATAATTGCTTATGTGTTCTAGTCGTGGAGAACACTGCCTGTCATTGTAGTAGGTAGTCTGTGTTTGATGAATGAAGAAGTGAGATGCTGCTGGTAGGTGCTCTTTGTACCGGGCCTCATGCTTCCTCCCACTCTACCCTAGCAGCAGGTGCTACGGGGAACTCCATGTTACACATAAGGAAATGGAGATGCTGACTGACAGTCCCTGCCTGAGGTCTCCTTCGGCATGAGGACAGCTCCAGGAAGCACCCAGGCTGCCCTGCAGGGGAAGAATTCTTTCACTTGCTACATTACTGTACTGCTTGTGGGATGGTGCAGAGCTTTCGGTTCCCAGGCACCCAGTGGGAGGTGCCAAGGCCTTACTGAGCTGGCTCTGAAGGCTGAAGGCTTTGGAACCCTGCATTTGCTAATGTCTCTTGGAAAGAGCTGTGTGAGCTACCCCTCTGCCTTTCATCAGCTGAGATGTCTATGACCAGTAGTGGATGCTGTGTGTCTGCAAGGCTCCACTGTCACGCTGGAACTGGAGAAGGACTCTGTTTCTTCTTCAGGATTCTGGTGTGATGGCAACTGGTTTCTGACTCTGAGGCTCCCTGGACATATTTTCAAGGCGTTTCACACCCACATCTTGCTCTGTGATGAGTCGGACAAGAACCCTGGAGATGGGGATGTGGTCAGCTTCTCGGGTATCTTCAGGCCCGCAGGTGGTCAGTGTTGTTGTTATACAGATCCAAAAACCTTCATTCGTTGATTGATTCATAGTATCTGTTTGTGACCTTGTGGGGGTGGGGGGTCTCAGCTTTGAGCACAGGAGAGAAAAGCCACAAGTGGAACATCAGGGTCACTGGCTAGGCCTTTGGTACAGGTCCCATGGGGTGCAGAGCACCTACTTTACCTTCCTGGAATTCTCTGTTCTGGCAGGCGGAGGGTGGAGTTGCGGAACACACACACAAACAGCCAAATAAGCTAAATAATTACAAGTGGGCTGTGATTACAGCCCTCTCCCAGCTGGGCAGCAGGGCAGCGAACCTGGCCCTGCTCCAGGTGCTCCTGCCCGTGCTGTGTGCCAGCAGCCGCGGGTGCCTGAAGACCGTCTGCTTTCCCTTGATTTGCTGATGAATGATCCTAGGGCTCAGAGGCCCACTGGACACTTCTGCCCACCCACAGGGTGTTAGAATGCCTAATTGGGCCACTAGTGCCAACAGCAGTTGGTGCTCATACTGTCAGGCCCTCTTCTGAGTGCTTCGCGGTCCCCTGACAATCCTGAAATGATGGTGATCTCCTTGTCCCATTTCCAGATGAGGAAACGGAAGCACAGAGAAGAGCAGTTACATGACCTGTATCCCACAGCTAGTAACTAAAAGTTGGGATTTGAACCCAGGGCATCTGGCTTAAAACTCCATGCTCTTAAGTATTTTGCATATAAATGGAAAGGTTAGGTAGGACCAGTCTGGCTGATCTGTGTGGGGACAAGAAGACAGTCCTGCCACCATGGGAGGGAACTGACGTTTTAATTCTGACCACCTCCCCGTGACCCTTGAGCAGCGTCCATACAGGAAAACTTGCTCTTTAGCAGAGAGAAAGCTATGGCACTGCTCAGTCGTCGTCATCTGGCCCTCCAATGCCATGGGAGTACCGTGGACCTCACAGAGCAGCACTTCCTGGAGGGGGAAAGCTGCCTGCTGTTGTCTATCCTGGGGAACTGTCACGAGATAGCCCTGTGATGCTCTCTTGCAGAGGTGACCTTCGCCCCTCATTTCTCAGAGCTGGAGACTGGCTTCTCTTAGGGGCTTGCTGGGAACAGGCTGGGGAATTGAAACATTTAGAATCTGTGTGTGAGGCCATGGAACCTCGCAGCTTTGGAGTTACACTTGAGGCATCTATATCCTAGCACCGATCTGTGCTAGCTGAGTGACTTTGGGCAGGTGACTTTTAATTCTCAGACCCTCAGGTTCTTCATTTTTAAATGTCTGCCTAAAGCTAAGGTTGTAACTCATCAGTTAGAGCATAAGGCCCTGAGTTTAATTCCTCAGCACTACATAAAGATAAGCAGATGTGAAGGTACATTTCTGTAGGAATGAGGATTGCCATGAGTTCAAGGCCAGTGTTGGCTACATAGTGAGCTCAGGACTGACCTAGACTATAGAGCAAGACCCTGTCCTAAAAAAATCCATCCGTGCATGCATACCTCCCTCATTGAATTCTGGGGGTCAGGAGTAGGAAGTGGTTGATAACTCTGAGATGAGCTTAATTGAGGTCTAGTCCCAAGCTTGACACCCTGTGTTTGGTACACAGAGAAGTTTTGTTGTAGAGGCAGTGTCACCAAGTGGTATGCACAAGGCCTCTGGAGCCAGTGCTTCCAGGCCAGGCCTTGGGCAAGGGGCCGTTGCCTTCGTGTGCATTTCCTCATCATAAAACAAGGGCAGTGATGTCTCTCCCTTAGGCGGCAGTGAGCACTCACTGAGTCAGTACTTGTGAGCACTTAGCACTTGGCCTAGCACTTGTCGTAGCCCCTTAAGAATCAGCTGGCATGACCGTAATTGTGATGCAGAATGTGGCCAGCAGCCAGGTGAGGAGAAAGCTTGCACAGAACAGTGTTATGAGTGGGTTAGTTCCAAAACACTCCATCTTGGTCAGGAGAGACATTGATATGTGCTTCCGTTTGGTTTTGTCAGAAACATTTTTTCTTTCACAAGAGAGTTGGCCTTTCAGGCACAAGTAATGGGAGTTAAAAGGAAATGGAAGTTAAATGGAAAGTGGTGTCACAGGGCTTCAGTGGGTCAAGGACGGTTCATTCAGGGTCCTGTGAATGTTGGCACAGGTCACCAGTGCAGGGCAGAAGTAAGCCTGGGTGACCCTGGTTCCACGACTCTGTCAGGTTCCTTTCCCAGCTTTCGGGAGAATGTGTGCCACCGTGCCTGGCCCAGAGTTGATCCTGGCCATTGGGTTGAGCTGGTGGCAGCATGTGGTGAGGGGTAGAGGCTAGGTCTGAGTACTGGCTGTGTGGCATCTGAGTTGTGACACCTTTGGCAAGTGGCTTAACCATTTTTAGCTTCAGTTTCCCTATCTGTGAAAGAGGTCTCGTAATACCACTTCCTCTGAGTTCTGTGAGCATCATGAGTTAATCTGTATAAATTCTAAAAGCAGCACCTAGCACAGAGGCCCGAGTTCTAGCCCAGATGATTTTTCTAGGCAGTAAATGACAGTGTGGAAAGGAAGGATAGGTGGATACTGATCAGGTGTGCTTTCTCTCTCTCCCAAAGGGCAGGTTCCCCAAGGTCAAATCATACACCAGGTAATTTGAGGTGTATGAGTAAACACTTGAGACATCTTAATAGTTGTACTTTTATTTTCATGCATAACAGGAAAAGAATTCGAACAGCACATCAAACTTAGTATTGCATGGTAATTTTCTGCTGTGGGTGGGGCTAACATTGGTATTTAAGCCAGAAATAAAAGTGAATATAATTAGAAAGACATGAAGTCCTAACAGTCCTGGTAGTCTGCGGGTGTGGTACAGTGGTACCAAGTGTGTGTGGATCCTGGGGATGTGGAATAGGAGAACAGGGTCAGGCTGGACCTGGGGCAGAGACTGAGCTGTTGGGCTCCAGTGCCTCTGTTCCCGGCCTTTAAAAGCCAGTGAAGATCCGGTCACAGCACCCAGAGTATATCGGCAGCCCCTGCAACCATAGCTTCCTACATCAGAGGTTGTGACGTGGGGATGAAATTTACCAGGTGTTTGCAGCTGGAACCTTCTCGCCCTGCAACAGGATGTTGCCTGGGATAGTTGGGGTAATGGCAGTAATCTTCAGCCACCATTGAGCAAGCGCCAGCAGTGTGCTAAGCACTTTCCAACCTGGATGACTTGGAATCTTCACTCTGCCAAGTGATCTCTCAGGACGTATCAGGCTGTAGGTAACGTGATGCCTGCGAATCTGGGCTACGCTGTGGAGACAGTTCTTTAATTTCATTTAATCTCGTTGCAGACAGCGTGGAGGAGACAAGCTGCAGGGCACTTGTAGCCACCTTAAGCGCTTTTTCTCTTTCTATTCCACAACCTCTGTTTGCAGGTGTTTTTGTTTTCCTGATGCTGGCTATTACGTGGTGGATGAGATCCTTATTCATTAGCAGCCAGGCAAGGAGGAGGGGAGGGAACACTCCTACCCCCACAGACTTCTCTTTATATCTCAGCCACAAAGGAGGCAGTGGCTGCCCATACTGCAAGGGAGGCTGAATGCACACTATGTGTGTACGTCCATAAAGTGAGGGGCAGCCGGAAGAGCATAAGCTGTACGTAGGTGTACCATTACTGCCCCTGCTGTTGATGGTGAGAATCAAGGACCCGACGTGGGGTGCTTTGTCCTGGGCTCATAGCATACAGTGGCACAGTAGAAAGTGGAAGCCATATCTTTTTCTTGGTGGAAGGAGGAGGTGGGTAGGAATCTGGGCAGGTATAGAGTTGTTGAACCCACAATCTTCACACTGAGCTACGTCCACGATCTTCACACTGAGCTACGTCCAGCCCTTTTTTTTTTTTTTTTTTTTTTTTTTTTGAGACAGTCACAGTAAGTCAGTTGCCCAAGCTGGGTTGGAACTTGCAGACCTCTGCCTCAGCCTCCAGGGTTGCAGGGGTTACAGGTGAAAGCCACATCTTTGTCTCTGAAGAGCCTGCAGTCTTAACTTCTGTAGGTACTACTTCATCATAGGAGAGACCCAGGTGGCCATATTATCTGGTGATGAGTTGTGAGCACCAAGTGGAGCCTAGACGATTGAAAGATTCTGCCTGGGCCTGGCCAGGGAGAGCCATGGAGGAGTGCTCTGCTGGCCTTGGAAGGTGAGTTAGAGTTGTGTGAGGCACACAGCAAACAGGCCTGGGGAGATAGGCCCAGGCAGAGAGAGGCAGGAAGAACAGAAGTGGGTTGGTTAGTGCACGCTAGGTGGGTAGACCAGTGCTTTTGGAGTCGTGAGATGGATGTATCTTATGTCACAGGGACGAGTGTAGGAGCAGAATCTGAGACAGCCTGTTGAGGAACTCACACATGCCATTAAGGCTCTGCCCCTCATCTGCTAGGCTTCACTGCCCAACAGGCTGGGTCCAGGTACAAAGCACCTGGTTTATCACCCCAGTGGAAAGATAATTTATAGCCCACATTTTTTTTTAAGTTGGTAAGTCAAAAAAATACATTTGTGATCTTTTATGTTGGTGCTGGGAGATTGTGCATGCTAAGTGTATGAGCTACAACCTGCCATGTGTGCATTCTGTATGCAACATGATGTCTGAGCATGTGTGAGCATTGTAGAATGGCTAGGTGAGCTACTTGACATACTCAATATCTTGCATACTTATTTTTGTGTGGTAAGGAAGCTACTCAGCAATTCTAAAATATATAGTATATTGTTAACTGTTGTCAGCTTGGTGTAAATAAATCTCTTGATTTATACCTTCTGTCTAACCAAAACTTTGCATCCTTTGATTAACATCTCCCCTGCTGTGTACACACACACACACACACACACACACACACACCTTTTTTTTCTTGTGATGAGGATGGAATCCAGGCCTTTGTACGTACTAGGTAAGTACTTTATCTCTGAGCTACACTCCTCAGGTTTTTTGAGACAGGGTCTCACTTTGTAGGCCAGGGTGGCCTTGAGCTCACTATGTAGCCCAGACTAACCTTGAACTCAAAAGCCTCCTGTCCCAGCCTCTTGTGTGTACTTGTTTTTTGAGATGAAATCTTGCTGTGTTTCCCTGGCTGGTCTTGTACTCCTCGCCAGTGATCCTCCTGCCTCAGTCTCCTGAATGGCTGAAACCACAGGGATGTACAACAAGAAGTCTGGTGGCTGCCCACAGTACTTTTGTACAAGCTCCGGGGAGGACTGCTTGGGTCTTAACCATGTCCATTAATATGGTTTAGATCAGGAGTGCCCCCAGAAGCCTCATGTATTTGGGTGTAACAGGATACCTGTGGAACTGTGTGCTCTTGAGAGGTAGAGCCTGCCTGCAAGGGGAGGATGCTTAGGGCTTGACTGGGGAGAATTGTGTCAGCTGGCTGAGATTAGGGCACCCGAGGCAGAGCTTTCAGGGTGTGTCACTGACTTGTGGACCAGGAAGCGAAGGAGGGGCACCCACCATGGTGTGGTCAGCCCAACTGGCAGCTTGAACTGAAGGAAGAAAGGAGAAACATTGTTACAGCTTCTTCCTGGGAAAGCCCTGGCCGTGGTCTATGTCTCCAGACATCAGCTAGCTCCTTTTTTCTCTGCTCCTGACTCAGTTCTGGCTTTCTGTCTGCAATGCTATGAGTAGCTGTCACCCTCGGTATGTGCTTTCACCATTGCTGGCTGCCTGTGAATGGACCATGTGAGACTTTCTGAAACTGTGAGCTAGAAAAATCTTTCCTCCATGAATGTCAGGTGTTTTGTCCCAGCAATGATAATAAAGACGTCCATGAAAGTGGTTCTTGGAGATGAAGGGGGAAAGGTACAGCAGAGATGCTGGACATCCCACATGTCTACTAATACTTGTGCAACCTTCCCCTGTGTAGGTGCCTTTGATCTTGGATACTTTAGTTACTTTCTGAAAAGTTGAACTAGTTGTCCCCACCTCATACATAGAGTTTGGGGTGGATTCTGTGTGGTAAGCTTCCACTTACTTGGTTATACAGTGCACTGGAACCTAGGACAGTGATCTCCCAATTAGAAGGCCCTTAGTGGAACTTCACCAAGACTTGGTATTACCTTTTGAACTCGACTACTTGGATCCAAACTTTGGCTCTGCGTTGTAAGAACTGGATAACCTAGGGCAGAGGATTTTAACCTCTCTATGCCTCAGCTTCCATATTGCTACTAGGGAGAACATGCTTAGGGCACTACCAGGCATGTATTAGACGCTGGTACATAGTTTTTGATGAGTGCATGAGTAGAAAAGCTAAGCCAGAGGTATTGGGGGCTTATTAAACCTTTTTGGATTTGCCTTGCCAAGAAACAGTATTTTCTAAAAACCAGCACACCTATTTCCCTACACTTTACACTGGCCTGGCTCTTACCTGGTAGGAAGAAATTCATACTCATTTTTTTTTATTAGTGATGGAAGCATTGCAATATTATAGATGTGTAAGAAAGTGTCCAATACTGTTCAGAGCTGCAAACCAAAATGTGTTCTGTTGGAGTGGCATGTCATTTCTTTTAAATACTTTGCTTTCAGATACTTCAGTGAGAAGGAGAAGGGGAGAAAGGAATGGATAATGGATAGATGAAGCAAATATCTGGATAGTTGTTGAGTGTTTGGGATATGGGAGCTCGTACCTTTCTCCCCACTCTTGTAGGTTGTTGACATCAAGCAGCCCAGTCTTTCCCACTCTGCAGCACACTCATGTGCAGCCTGCTTTGCTGCGTTCTCGCTTTGCAGGCAGGCAGTTTCGAAGCTGGGGTAGGGAAAGGTGGAGTGGATAGCTACAGCCCTCTGCTTCCCATCCCTCTGTCCATTGGTCCTCTTTGTTGGGTCCCCTTTTGGCTCAGCAGCTGGAAGGATAGTGGCTTTCCTGCCTATGTGATGACTTCATATCTCTTCCTGTCTGCCTGGGAAAGGAAATCAAATTCCTTAATGCTCAGTACTAGGCTCCTGGGGCCCCTCTCACTGGTGGGTCTGTTTTCACCATGGGTGGAGGGAGCCACAATCCACTTTTCCCCAGGGTCTGTGTGATGACAACAGAAACATAACTGGCTGGTCATCCTTTGTGAATAAATACTGACTCCAGCATGTCCACACTTCTGAACACACATGGCAGTCCTTGTCCATCCTGCTTATGCGATCACTGTCCGGACTTTACTCCAATCTTCTGCGTGACCAGGAGTCACTGAGCTGTCTGGCACCTATGTCTCTACATTCCCCCACCCGGGGAAGGGAGTTGAGGGCCCTCCCACCCATCTGGTACTGGGTGGACCTCCATCAGGAGAGAATGATCCACCCAGGAGCTGACTGACCCCTGCTTGCTCTTGTGAGGTCATCCTTTAAAAATGTTTCTTGGACAGCTCCACAGGAGACCCATGTGTGCTTGTGGTCAGCTGCAGCTTCCGGCTGTCTCACTTTTGCTGAATTCCAGCAATTTCTCATTTCCTTTAGGAAACAGAATGAGTCTGGAGAGAAGTATGAGTAATCATGACATACCTGGCAATAGTGACACTAGGAACCCAGCCTTGAAGTTCATAGTTGGTGTCATCATTACCAGGGTCTCAGTATCAGGGTCTTCAACAGTGTAGACCAAGGAAAAGAGGGTATTGAGGCCACATATCCTGGACCCAGATCTAAACTCAGTAAGAAAGTCCTAAGAACGGGGAGGAGGGAAATGCGGGGTATGGGTAGGAAACTGCACTGTGTCTTCTGGAAAAGGTGA